>CAUDNR010003257.1:32863-72355 GCA_958430865.1 Entrophospora sp. SA101 | reverse complement strand
TTAATTTATTTTAGTCCACAAGGCCAAAGGGCAGTTTCCCCTGCTGATAAAGATATCATAAAAGACTTTGGTATAGCAGTGATAGAATGTTCTTGGGCAAAGCTGGATGATGTGCCTTTTACCAAATTAAAAGCAAATCACAATAGATTACGTAAGCTGAATAAAGGAACGAATTAATTGATTTGATTAGATAGTTAGGTGGCTAACTTGTTAAATAATTTTCAAGTTCCATATTTAGTTGCAACTAACCCTGTTAATTATGGTAAACCTTGGAAGTTAAATTGTGTTGAAGCATTGGCTGCCTGTCTATATATTACAGGTACATATATTTCACATATATTTATATATACATACATGATTATGAAAATCCAGGGATTAAATTAATATTATTATTAACATCAGGATTTCCTGAATATGCAGAAAAATTATTATGTAAATTTAAATGGGGTGATGAATTTTATAAAGTCAATGGGTAAATCAAAAATAATTATTATTTTTGAAGCATCTATATACTAGCAATCTATATTTATATAATAATTTTACATTATTATTGTTGTTGTTGTTAGAGAATTATTAAATAAATATTCCAATTGTAAAGATTCTACTGAAGTTGTAAAAGTTCAATGCGAATGGTTGGAACAAATTGAACAAGAATACAACGATTCACGTAAAAGTATACATTTATATTCTTTACATATCATTATATTGATACACATTTTTTGAAAAATTAAGTAATAAATTTATTTTTATATTTTAAATACTAAAAGATAATGGAAACAATGATTTGTTAACTAGAAATCCTAATCATCAAATATATCACAGCAGTGACGAAGAAGAAGAAAAAGAAGAAGAAGATCATGATGACGATGATGATGACAAAGATGAAAATGATAATAATTAATGTGAAATAGAAATCCTAAAAATCAATAGATCAATAGATCAATAGATCAATAATTGTATTAATTGATTTGGAAAAATTTATAATATTTATAAAAATATATTTTAAAAAAATTGCCAACTTATCCCCCTTTTCTCACACCAGTTCAAATATTTCCAAGTTCATTCTTTCTTGTTATTATAATATCAAAAAAATGTTCATTTTAAAGTTCCCAATTTTTGCTTTTCATTTAAATATTTCATAATTTTTAATAAAATTAAAATGTATTGTGATCACGAGATCTAAAAATAGAGCATGTTTAACCATAACCACAACTATGATTATGGTAGCAGCAACTATTACCAGTAATTGAAAATGTGGTACTCGACAAATACAGATTACCTACTAGATAAGTTGGTTTTTTTTTGTCTGTTTATCATTAATCGTTATTATTAATCATTAAAATAATTTTATTTTGATCTACACTTCCTTTACTGTATGACTTTATATTTATTATAATATTCCATTCTATTCATTACGAAAACCTTCGCTTCTTAATTTTGTGATTGCAAATGATAATCTTTTTTTATTATATGTGCAGGCTATAAAATTGTCCAATTTGCTAGTTATAGTCTATCGAAATCAAGTATCACAAGAGATAACAGAAAGGCATTTGCATTGATAGGCAAATGATAATTCTAAATCAGACACTAAAACTCCGAATGAATTCAATGAAATTCGAACCTTGACTTATACCATATGAAATAATTTGAATTCTAAAAGAGTTGCCTTGGAAATAAATAACGGCTTTGAAAGTCAAAAAAAAAAAAAAACCACTTAACGCAATAAATGCATTTGGCTCTCTCATCTAGAACTGTGAAATGGTTCCACACTTCACTTCTTGTTCTTCTTTGAGCACATTGCACTGTACCTGTTGAAGAAAAGTAATTGAAGAGGAATCGTTTTCAACAATGCAATTATAATCATTCATCATTGTTATATTTATGATGAATATTTAAAACAATGACCGTAAATTATATTACTTCTTATTTGTCATCATTATTAATATAATATGTAGGTGTCCGTAATAGTAATACAAATTCTTATTCGAATTATTCGTTTTATAACAAATAAATCAAATCATTCAAATAACTTTATTTAAATAGAAATCCTATTAACATGACTTTAAAGGAAATTTAGGAATCCGGTTCGATTCGGATTGAATCGAACCTAGTTTTTCTATCTATGTACGAAACGCAGATTTGGATTTAAATTGCTAATTGTCAATTTTTACACAATTATAATTAAAATTTTGGGGTGGGGTGTTTGGATATGAAATTCTGATTGGCTAATTTGAATTTCACAGATTTCATTTTCACGCACAACATACATCAATGAATATTTCTATCTAAAAAATTAAGGAAGAATATAAAAGGTTTTCACGTAGGAAACACCTCATTCACAGAAGATATCAGCACATATTAATTTCAGTACCCTGAAAGGTTTAAACAAAAATATAAATTTATTTATATATGTATAAAAATAAATAATCTTTTTTTTTTTTAATAATTTAATGATATTTGATTGACCAAGCTTTTAAACATGCATCTTGGCCAACAGAATATAATGTATTGTTGTCATCATCTAAGAATGTTAAACCGGTAACATTATCTTGGTGAGTCCTTGGGATCAATATTCGTTTTGATGGATTTTCTACACTCCAAACGCAAATGCTTGTATCCAAGGAACAACTAGCCGCATGAAGTCCATCCGGTGACCAGGCAATCGCATTAACTCTAGCAGTATGTAATATCCATTGATCTATTTTGACTTTTTTGGTTTCATTGTCATAAACAATTATTTTTCCTTGAGAATTGCCTACGGCTATAAGCGTTCCATCAGGCGAGTAAGCAATTGCTGTAATAGGACTTCGATTGGCATTGCTCAATTTTTCATTTCGTTCTTCGAGTTTATTACCATCATCATTCAATTTATAAATATAAACTTTTGCATCCTAAATATTAATTACTAATTGTTTAGTTGCTATTATTCGAATTCAAATTCGAATTTAATATATATATATATTACATACTTCACAACCAACAGCTAATTCATTATTATGTTTATTGAAAGCAATAGCTCCAGGCGAAGAAGTAGATAAAGGATGACTAAATATACTTTGATCATTTTGAATAATTTGTATATCAGATAAAGTGGCAATAATGATCTTGTCATCATCATCGTTTACACTTGTAATTCCTTTGGTGAGAGCTCCAGTTGGTACTGATGAATCTCTTTCAATAAGAAAAAAATAAGAATTTAAAATAAGAATTTAAATTAGTCAATATAAATGTTATTTATAACCATTTACTTACTTGAAAGTTTTTGTAGAATTATCAATAAATTTAACCTTATCATCCATTCCAACTGAAACTATTTTATTTCCTTGAGAAATTATTTGAACAATTTGATTTGTATGTCCTTGACCATTAATTGATTTACTACTTCCTTCCTCTGCACTCCAAGAATGTAAGTAATAAATTAAGGTTAAACAAATCTTTTTTTATAATATAATTATAGTAATTATTGTTTAGCATAACTGACAATTAGAAAAAATAGAAGGATATATATTCGACCATCATAACTTCCAGTAAATAATGTTCCATCTTTGTCACGTGTAAGTGCAGTAATTGCTTTTTGATGTCCCTGTGGCAAATTATTTATCAATTTAAAAATAATGATTATAATTATATATTTTAATAAAATAATAATGATAATATACTTTAAATATAGCTTTACCTTAACTACTTTTACAGGTGATGGCGACTTTAAATCTAAATAATTAATATCACCTGATAATGAAAGGCTAAGAATATATTCTCCTTGCCATAAATTACCAACTTGCTGGTCATCAATTGAGTCGGAAAATTTAAAAGTTCTTTGATCAAAAACAATAATAAATAAATATATAAAAAATATATGTTCATGTAATAATAATTTCCACAATATGAATAACGTGAATGAACTTACTGAATAACCTTTTGTCCTTCGACATCCCAAAGTTTAACAGTACGATCTACCGATGATGTCAACAATTGTTTGCTATCAGGTGACCACGAGACAGCATAAATACTGCCTTTGTGAGAATCAGATTCTCCTGCCTTCTCTGAAAGATCAATCAATTTTTCTCCAGTTGTTCCATTATATAAAAATATCTATTATTATTATAATCAAACAATTAGAATCAGATTAAAGTAAATCGATTAAATATAAAATAAATGGTTTTACAATAATATTCACAAAGAAATTCATACTTTATTGGATCCAACTGTTACAAGTGTGTCACCATTAGGAGAAAACTTTACTCCTTGAACAAAGGAAGTATGATCTTTAATCGTCATGTTGTATTTGTATGGTGCACCATGATAAAATACTACAGTGTAATCATCAGACCCTGTAGCAGCACGGAAAGGTCTTTGTTGACGAATACTAACAGTATTAACCACCTTTGAATGTCCGCCTACTTCTCCAGTAGAAGATCCAGTGTCAAACAAAAACGCACGTCCATATCTTTTTGTTTATTTTAGGATTTAATTATTATCGCATAAATAAATAGATGGTTAGATAGATGGTTATATATTACTCGTTAAATAAATCATCACAGATTTTTGACTTACTTTTCTTTACCATCACCAACAGCAATAATTCTTTTGCTTTCAGAATCCCAAGATAGATCATTAATTTTTCCTGCAATTACTTTTACTTCATTTTTTAAAATTTGTTCAGGTTGAGTTGCATCCCATATTCTAACATTTCCATGAATATCTTGTTAAACATATATGTATATATATAAATATAGTCTAAACAGTTATTATTGCTGTATTTACATGATAAATAAACATTTCAAATAAAAATTCATGTCTTTGCTTATTTTATTATTTACCACCAGATGCTATATAATAACCACTAGGTGAATAACGAGCAACGGTAGTTGCTGCAGAATGTTGTACATATTCATTAGAAATAGCAGGATTCTAAAATTTTAAAATTAATTTTTTTATTATCAATATTATTGTATACAATATAGAAGATAGAAAAATTAAAGGATACCAACAGCTAAATTCCTAATAATAATAGAATTTCCATTGGCGTAAAGAAAGTTTTCGCCTTTTGGATCAGAACCAAGTTGAACTGCCTGTCCTCGAACAGTAGCCGGGGCACAAGCAAAAATACTTTCTAATATCAAGGCAAGTAATAAATTAATTGTTATTATTATATATATAATTAAAGTAAAATAAAAAGATACGCATACTTCGAACATATGACATTTTTCAAATTTTGTAGAAGTTTAGATAAACATATGAATGAGTCTTACAGTAATAGTGATCGGCAGAGGAAAGTTAAAAATAAGAAATAATCGTTTTATTTCGAAGCATGCATTTTCAACTGGTTGCCAATATAGAAGAAAGTAAAAATACTTGCTCAAGGATATGTTGAAAATCTTCAATATAATGGAATAGAAGCTTAAAATATTCCTCGAACAAATCAGATTTAGTCAACATCACAAAAAGCAGGCAGCGTTTAATTATGAACACACAGCACTTGTTTATATTAACATGGCATATATATGCTGTATGATTAATATAACTTTCGAGTTTGCACTCTTATTGGGCAATACACATTTACTATTGTTCTTCATGAAAGTTTTTAGAATAGAATATTTTTTTAAAAAAATGTTTATGCAAAATTATTTAGGAAATGAGATTATATTCAAAGATCAGATCAGACAATGTAAAATATTAATTGGGCTTATTATTTATAGCGATTAACGGATTTTTTCTTTGATCTACATTTCAGACGAATTGATCAAAAACTACTATGAAAAGATCTGTTTGTAACATTTGTCATTAACCACTAGCACCCAACAATCTTCCTACACATCTAAGAGATGTTCATAAATGGCTTGAAAACAAAATGAACTATAATCAAGTAAACAACAATTGGACTTTATCTAAAGTTTCACAATAGACAATCATCTAACTAACTGGGGTTATAAATGAAATGGTACCTTTTTCTGTGGTTAAAAGTGAAAATTATGTTACAAATTACCAAGTTTCTTCACTGCTGCGCCATGTGGCCATGGGAGAATGATCTACCAAGCTGAATTTTACTTTTAAATCCCTAGACAAAATTTTTCCTCAAATCATTCTATGTTTTATTGTGATGTTAAAAACTAAATTCTAAATTTTTCGATCAATATAGCCTATTTCTCCTTGAAATCTATAACATATTTTCTTATAATTTAGGTTTATTTTTGTCGTTGTTGTTATGATGATGATGATTATGATGATTATTGATATTTTGAAGTTTCTTTTCAATTAATTCTAAATCATTTAAATAATCTTCTAATATTTGATTTAATTCATTTGTTTTTTCTATCATAACCCAATGCCCGGATTCTTCGATGTGCTATAACACACCCAAAAGATTGTTTTATAATCAATACCTGAATTAAATATGAATATTAATTTGTTAATTATAGAAATTAATTCATTTTTACCTTTACTGTTAAATTAATACAAAATTTATTCATTCCTTTAGCCATACTTGGTGGCAAAGCTAAATCTTTACCAACAGTAATCTATTTGAAATATCAGAACAAAAAAATATGCATTTAGAAATATATTCATGATTCATAAATTTATTAACATAAATTTGTTACCATTAATGATGGATGATTAATTTGTTTTCTTGTGCCTAAACATGAAAAAGTATTATAATTAATCAACACAAACTATTCCAAAAAAAATAGATGATTAATCATTTAATTGAAACCTTTCTCATCTTGAAAGTTGACTTTTCTTGTTTTATAATAATTCAGGCCACCATGAAATCCATTTGATTTATATTGTCTCACATAATAATCCAATTCCTAAATAATGACTTTTAAGAAAATTTAATAAAATAAATAAGTAAATTCACAATAAAAATTAATTGATACCTTTTGACTAATTATTGAACTTCTTGGCACATCATGTACTGCATCGCCCAACATAGAATTTCCATCAAAAAGAACTACATGATGCTCATGTTTGGAAGAACGGAAAATACTTTTAAGAAATAATTCTGTCTAATAAATCAATATTGTCATTAACCAATTAATTATTGATTATTATCATTAAAAAAATAGATATATATGTATTTATAATTTTGCTATTTACATTATTATCTAATTCAATTTCTGCTTTAGGGTGGGAAAGATAAACTTGGTATGAAAGATTTGGTAACAATTCTGCTATAGATTCAATTTTTATATAATTCTCCCGTGGTGGTGTGTATGGTGTACAGATACTAATTAAAACAGATAAATATATTAATCAATAATAGTAGTAGTGTCAATAGCAAAAGAAACATCTTGATTTAACCTTATAACAGCTCTAACTCTGTCAGGATAATGTATGCACATCCTCCATGCTAAAAATCCTCCCCAATCATGACCCAAAAATATAGCCTTTGGAATATTCAATTGATTCATCAATTCAGTCATATCTTTGCAAATATTTTTAAATCCATATTGGTGTAGATCATTTGGTGGGCAATGAGGTGCTTCCTTGATATGAAAAAAATGGCAATGATATTGAGGAAAACATGAGGAAATAATTGATAAATTATATATTTGTAAAAGAAGTTCCTAAGAGATTTTTTTTCACTCACAGTTTGTCCACATCCACGAAGATCAGGAACAATAACTCTGTATCCTTTAGACACCAAAAAAGGTATTTGATACCTCCAGCCATACCATAAATCAGGAAACCCATGACATAGAAATATTACTTCCTTCTTTAAAATTTCTTCTCCTTCATCAACATAATCTAATAATTATAAAAGAAAATTTATAAATTTTGGAAACATATATATACATACATAAATGCGTCTTGATAATTTACGGTATGTAATTCCATTTACAAATGAGAATTTATGTTTGAAAGACTCTGGATTTAATGGATCAAGACGTTTAAATAGTGCCATATTATTAAATAATTGATTAAATTTTTTATATTAAAAAAGAGAAAGAAAAAAGGCGTTAATTTATACAAATAAATCTTGTGTAAACCGTATTGATAAAAAAGAATCTCTAATCTAATCAATCTAATTTTATTATGGGATATCAAATCATTTATTTGTTACACTTAATTTATGCAGAAAATGAATAAAATCAAGACCAAGACCAACTTATACATCAAGGTCAATAATCCATCAGGAGATTTACGAATACAAGAGCAAAATACTGCAAATACCCGAAATGCCGTAATCTTTGCACCAATATAATGAATGATGAGTAGTAAAAGAAAAATTGTATTGAATACCAAGAATATTGATTTAATTAATCCTATAAAGCTCTGATTCTTGCAATCACAAAAATAAATAAAAATAAAAACGATGTTAAAATCTTCAAATGTTTTTTATTAAAAAAATGGATAAAAATCGCGAACATATTGTAACTGAAAGATCTTAGATCATTGTTCTTTTCAAAGGTAAACAAACGCACTAGAAAAGAAATTAGTGGTTTTACAGTCGATTGTGCAACCATTCAGATTTATAAGCAAACAAAGAACAAATAATATAAAAAATTCGATTAAACCGATTTATAGAAATTTGTATCAAGTTGACTTAAATTCGCCCAATGCAACAAAAAACCACTTCTGAATGAAAATCAACATCGGAATCGATTTGAATGGGCGAAACTGGAGGAATGCATATGAAGTGATGAGTGTCGCTTTACAATATTTGGTAGCGATGGACCAACATGAATTTGGCACAAAAATGAAACTTGTTTTAATATTGAAAATTTGTAAATAATAGTGGAGGAAGAATTACAGTTTGGGGTTGCTTTACAGTTAAAGTATTAGGATCATTAGTAAGAGTAAATGGAAAGACCAATCATCAAAGATTATATTAATATTTTAGAGAATCCATTGTTGCTATTCATTTAAGAAAATTTTTCTACTAATCATTACAAATTTCATTTCAAGGTGACACAGAGTAAAATGGTTATCTAAAAAAAAGGTCTCCAGACTTTAATCTAACTAAACATCTATGGGATGATGAGCTTGGTAGAAAATTAAAAAAACGTCCCACACATCTAAACAATAAAAATGAATTAGAAAATCATCAAATTTCACGCGAAACATAAATATTTGAAATTAATTGATAGTATTCCCAAGACGCATCGCCAAAAATGGACGGTCAACTAGATATTAAATTTTGATCAAATCAACAATACACTTGTATAAATTTTGGATATAATCCCGTATATATATATATATTCAATTCTATAAAACTACGGGAGTATAAGTTCACCATTAGCAAAGAAAATTTAGATAGGGAAGTGGAATTCATGCTCGACGCAAAATTATTCTTAATGATGAATCATCTGGATTCTGAAACCTTGATTATCCTTCCAATCAAAGTTAGTTATTTGACCTAATAATTTAAACGAGGACCACTGTCGATTAATCGCTTAATTTTCTTCTTGATATGATCAAAAAGGATTATTGTTTTAAATTTTTTGCTCATTAATAAATTTTTATTTCGTATTGAACTTTAAGGTGACAAGATTTTTAGCAAATTATTTAATTGTCATTCCACACAATGGAATGATTAATGAAAATGCAAATTATGATATAGAATGAGCGATGGTGTTGTATTTAATAAAGAATCTCCAAGTTGTACGAGGTAAAAATAAGATTCTTTTACATAGCTTGAAACAAGCCACAATGAACCAAAATAAAAACATTATAACTATTATTTCAAAATAAAAAAGATATTAACGTTTTAGCATAATCGTAATTATATATAATTTAAAAGCATCATTACTACTAACCTGTAAGAACATATGACATTATCAAATAAAAATAATCTTCCCAAGATGATTTTCCTCTTTCAGTGTCTAAAAGCTGAATTTCGTCTTCAAGTATTTTCAACTACACAAGAAAAAAGATTATTATTGTGATTATTATAATATATAATATATAAAGATATATATGTGTGTGTGTATTAACCTCATGAAAGTAATCATTATTGACATCAAAGGTCATTTCTTTCATTTCTTTTGAAAAGCTAAAATGCCAAAAAATAATCAATAACCAATTGATTGTTTATAACATAAAACAAGACTTGAAGGCTATAAAATATAATATTTGCCTGCTATGCTGATCTTCAAGATCATTTAACACATTGTCGATATTATCAAGCTTATCATTTAAAGAATTTGCTCCTATATCAATACTATCTTTTAATTCATATAAAGATTGACCTTTTGTTTTAGAATGTTTAGCAATTATAAAATTATTTGATTCCAATGAGTAATAATCATTTTTTTGTATAGCATTTTCCTTAACAGAAAGTTTTTCCTAAATTATATATATACATAATGGTTATTAATTAGTTCACCAATCCAATAATTCAATAGACTCCCATTTACCCTATATGTTTCTAAGAATTTAGTTGCATCTTGAATATAAGTATCACATCTGCGCAACGATTCATCTATTTCTTGTTGAACAAAGCTGATAGATAATTTAAATTATTAGAAAAAAAAATCCAATATTTTTTTAAAATGCAATTTGTACCTTTGATAATCTTTATTTGTATCTCCAAGAAGTGAAACATCCAAATTTAATGAATTCACTATTAATTACCAAAATGAAATTAGTAAAATAGATATTGATTTATATAATTGAATCAATTTTTTTTACCTCCGTGATGAATCGACCTTTTGAATTTGAAAACTTCATTCAAACCAAAATCTAGCTCAACTAAAATTACAAATCACAATATTCATTAGATAAACTAACGAATGAACAAAAAAATCTTTTGATAATAAACCAACTAATTATTTAATCAACTAAATTAATTTACTATATCTTTCATTTTTTTCTGCTGGAGATATTAACCCCTTCTCCTGATATGTGTAGATTAAATCAATCAGTTTATTAGGAAGTATATCAGTATTAACAAGAATTGTTTCTCCAGATAACCTTGGACCATCATTACTATTTTCTTTCGCATTTTCATCTAATTTATTGTTATTATTGATAATCAATAGATAATAAATATAAAGATTGACAATTTCAGAGAAGAAATAAATAAATATAATTGTAAATCTATGTTTTGCCCACCAAATTCCATAACATTATCGGTTGCTTCAATATCGCTAAATGAATGATTTGGTTGGTCATCTTTGTTGTTGCTGTTGTTGTATTTTTGAGAAGATTCTTTAATGTTTGAAGAATCCAAATTATTCCCATTCTTTTTTGAGTTCAATAATGTTGAATCTCCTAAAGGAGAATCCTTTGAAATTTTAATAATAACAAGAAATATTTCATGTTAAGAAAATTATCACGTACTCAATTACATAATAATTGAATTTGATGATACCTTTATTGAATCATCCATAGAATGTCTAGTTGAAAATGAAGAAGATCTACTAAAACCAATGGAAGTATAAATGGAATCATCATCTTTACTAGAGCTATTATCATTTATAAAATTATCATCCAAAACATTTTTTATTCTTGTTGTATTCTCATAATCATTTTCCATAAACCTTGCATCCGAGGATTCATCATAATCTTGAATTGTATATATGATGCTATTATTTAATTTTTCTTGAGATTTTTGCGCGTCTTCAACAGAATTCATTATTTCACCAGAAGACGTTGGAAAATCATTCATTTTTTGTAATGGTGATTGAGTTTTTATTATCGTAGTATCATCAGTATTAACAGTTTCATTAGATTCTGCTAGATCATCAATAATATCATTATTAATATTAATATTGCTATTATTATTACTACTATTGTTACTACTATTGTTGCTATTATTGTTATTGGTGATTTTTTTATCCATCCATTTAAGTAAATGCAATGACAATCGTCTATATTTGTTGTTAGGATCCTCTTTGGATGAATATATGTTATTCATACTTAGTGTTTTTGATCTTTTTTGTAGAAGGTTTTCATTGTTTTCTGAATTAACAACTACATGTTTATCAGCAGGTGGTGACAGCGACGACAACGATGGCGATGATGATGAAGGAGGAATAAAAATCTGTGATAATCGCCGTTTTGAATTATTGGTATTATTGTGTAGAATTGGTTCTGTAGTGGCACGAACAAGTTGATGATCGTTTGGAGAGGAGGCTATTGGATTCTCTTCTAAAATGTAATCATCATTATTTAATTGGTCATCTTTTTGTTCTTTTGTTGTGTTAGTATCGGTTATATTTATTAAACTAATAACAGTTTTATTATTGTTATCGTTGTTGTTGTTGTTTTGTTCATATTCCTTTAAAATTTCAATATGTGAGACTTGCCATATACTATGACGATTTCTTTTTTGTTGCGCTATTATTATAGAATTTTCATTATCGAATTCACTATTTTCTATATCATTTTCATTTTCATTACTATTTATCCTTTCGTTATTTCTCTTTTTTATTACCTGAAGTGGATTATAAACATGGTCATTGTTTATTAATTTAAAAATAACATCATATTTGGTTTCAAGAAATTGTTTGCACATTCGAGAATTATTTAAAGTAGCATCCGATGGATTAAACCCTTTTTTTTAATAAATTCACAAGCTAATTATTATAAAATAAATATAAAATACAAAAATACATATATCACTAATGAAGAACAAATATAATTAACTACTTACTACTAGAGCAACTATTATTCTCTTTGGGATATTTCTCATGTTCTATTACAGATAAACGTGATTTATTCATTTGATCTGCATGTCTTTGTGTGAATTTTGCCAATTTAACTACATCTTCATCCTTTTCACTTGCAATCAAATCAGCAATGGATTCTAAATTTAATAAAAAATTGCAATTATGTTAAATATTAAAAACAATTAATAAAAGTACGAAAGTGGATTAATAGAATGCCACCAATATACCTTGCTTTCCATTATCATTCATTAAATTTCCAAATCCTTTCCCTGCATTACCAATTCTTTCTCTATCAAAAGACCATTCACGCTCTTCAATTGAAGTACTATTTCTTTTTGACATGTTGGTATTAAAAGCGTTATTATTTATATCACTGTTACTAATTTTGTTGCTGTTGCTGTTGTTTTCTTCTAATGTCATGTTACCTGTTATTTTAAAAGTTAAATTATTATTATGTTTATTTATTATTGCAGAATCGAAATATTTGTTTGATTTGCAGTTTTTTAATTAAAAATTAAAATTTTGTTGTGACACGAATTTATATGTAAAGTGGTTTTCTATCAACCGGGAGCAAATGATCTACATTTAATAGTGAAATTACGTTACGAAAATTACTAGTAAGAATTGCCAATTGTCAACCTTTATACAAAAAGTATTGTTCCCTTTAGATAGATTGTGACACGACTTTTATATATAATCTCAAAAATAATTTTATATAAAAATTAAAGTACTGTGATATTTAAGACTTTGCTATGGAGGAAACGCAGATTTGGGGGTGTGCTCCGAATTCATTCATGGATCAGCAACTAAGCTATTACATATTCCGCCTTTTTTTTCAAAAAGATTATAATAATCACATTTTGGAAATATTGAAAAAACCGGGCTTATATTAGTATTACGTGACAAAATACTTAAAAACGGTTTCAAAAAATGATGAAATTTTTAAAAATTCATTCATTTTTACAAAAAATAAATAGAACAAGGACATTATTCATTTATACACTAAAAACCTATGATTATAATAATAATTATCATTACTATTATAATTATTATTACATTAATAAATGTAAGCTGGCTAGCTTTAGTCAAAATTCACAAAAAAACAAATCTTCTTTATTGAAACTTGATGACCTAAATAACAATCAATTTCCAAAACTTCTTAGAAATGCAATATCAAATAAAGATTTAGAATTAGCATTAGATTTATATTATTTGCAGAAAGATGATATAAACAATTATAAAGGTTTACTTTATTTGGATTATGTTGATTTAATACAGTTATTGAAGGAAAAAGGGTTATCAGATCCATCAAAGATTGACAAAAGATTGAAACAAATGGAAAGAGCCAAAAGGGATCTTATAAAATTGCAAATAACTCATGATATTGAAATTTATAATTTAATAATTTCAACATATTTTGAACTAAAAAGGTATGATGGTATTTGGGACAATTGGAGAATTATTTTACAACAAAATGAAACACATCCAAAAACTATCATACCAAATAATACAACATTAAAGATAATAGTAGATTCATTTATTTATTATAAAGATAAAAGGAATTTAAAAGAATTTAAAAGACTTTATGAATTGTTTAAGAAAAGAAGATTTAAATTAGATGATGACATTTATTTATCATTTGTCAAAATTTTTGGTGATTTTGGATCAGTTAATGGCTTTGAAATGGTTTTTAAAGATTATTTGAAAATAAAATTTTATGATCTAAAGCCTTTAATTTTTGATGAATTGATAATTCAATACATCCGGAATGATTTAGATATAAATGGAGCATTGAAAATCTATGAATTGATGATAAAAAAAACCTTAACACCATCAAGAAAATCTCTTATCATAATATTAAATACTTATTTTGAATTGAATCGATTTGAAGAGGCTGAAAATTTTTTTAATGTTGAAATCAAAAAAAGATGGAATATTAATAATGATATAGCAATAATTAATCTTATGATATCTGGCAATTTTAAAATAGCTGAGCATTATTCAAATAAAAATAAGAATAGTAGTAAAACATATGACTACTTGATAAACTCACATATTAGAAAGGCAATAGAATGGTATTATTATGTTCTTAATAATAATGAGAAGATTGAATTAAATTATTCAACTTTTAATGTTTTAATTAAAGGTTTTGGTAGATTCAAAAAACTAGATCAAGTGAAAAATTGTCTTAAAGAAATGATTGATTTAAATATTAAACCAAATTTAACAACTTTTGAAATACTAGCAGATATTTATACTAAACATCGAGATTTGCAGAGTGTACTATTAATCTGGAAAGATTTAATGAAAATAAAATCATCATTAAATCCAACATTTAATACTTGGATAGTTTTTATTAAATCTTTAATTTTATGTAATAAAGTGGATTTGGCTTTGGAATTCATGAAAAGGGGCCAAAAAATTTTAAATAAAGATTGGAAAGATCGTAAATTAATGGAGGAATTATTTAAAGGTATGAAGGAAAAATTAAAAGAATCTTTTAATAAAGAAAATAGTGATGATGATGATAATTATGGTGATGTATAAATAAAATTTAATATAATAAGTTTTCAATTGTCAAACTTTGGATAACTGATATTTTTATCATTATTACTATTATAGCTAAACAAGAACTTCCATGAATGTAAATAGTTAATAAAACTTTGAAAATATTAAGAACTTCAGATTCTTTAAATAAATTGAAGAGTTTTTTGCTTCTTTATTGTATTGAATTTCCTGAGGTGTAAATGCAAAATCTACATTTTTTAAAACCTATATAAATTCTATGCTAAGTTACAAATTAATGTAGAATCTTATTAAACAAATAATATGTTTTTTTTTCAAAAGTAAAATGGGGTCGATTATTATTATATTAGGTAACACACTTAAACCACTATTTTTACCATATTTTCGTAAAGAGTGACTTTTAAAACACCCATATCCCCATACCATTCGTGCTAAGAAGGTTGTTTGCATTTGTAGTAAAATAATAGATGTTGAAAAATTTGAAAATACAGAAAGTTCAAGTTCAATATCTATTACCTCTATATTTTCATCATACGCGATGTTCGTTTTCCATAGTATAATATCTTTTGCTTTCGTGTCGCTAGAAATTTTGATTTTTTCTTTCAAGCGTCCGATGGACATGGCACCACTATTGTTAATGTCAATAGGAAAAGCAGAAGTAACGGGATCTCCATACAAGAGACACCAAAGTGTCTTGGAGGTCTTTCTTCTAGCTTCCCTTTTGAAACACAAGTTAATAAAATAAACACGAAAAGTAGTATATTTTATTAATAGATATAACTTCAGGGAAACTAGTTCCAAATATTCTACGTATTAACTAGTTGCAATGATCGCAACCACCACCATTCTTTTTATAATAACTAGAGTGACGACGAGGGCGATAACCGCCGCCAACACTCTTGTGATGTACTTTACCCAGCAATATCGGCTAGTTCTTTTTCTTTTCTTCTTTTATTTATCACAAACGACTTTTTTTTTAAAAAAAAAAGATGACAAATTTTATTTGATCGACAAACGCGTCATTAATTATTTATTATTGTTACAGAATTTTTTTTAACACTATGATTCGAAAGTACTTTTAAAAAAAAAATGTGACCGCCTCACCATAGATTCGCATTGATAGAAAATGGAAAAGGTCACCGCTTTTATATTATTTGAAGAAAAAAATGTTATCGGTTACATTGATTCTCAGACATAGAAAAATAAAGAATGTTATCGGTTATGCTTGTTTCGCATTATTATTATTAATAAACTAGAGTAAGGCAAATTCAGTCAACCCTCACTGTTTCATATTAATGCTAATTATTATTAATACAGGTCACTCCCGTTATAAGGGAACTCATGGGACAAGCAAAAAAAGTCCGTATAACAAGATGTTCTTATAACGGGAGTTCATGTAAAGTCACATGACTTGAAAAATGATTATAAAATTTTTTTAGAAATTATTGATTTATTTTAAAATCAACAATTTAGCAAAAGTTTAATTATAATCATTAATGATTAAAAGATTTAGAAAAAACGTTTTTAAAAATTTGCAAAAATTTTTAGTGTAAGTTCATAATTCTTTTATCCTTAAACGTACAGGGATTTTTGGTCCAAATTTGTGTAGATCTCCCGAGTAAATTCAATCCCTCTTAAAATACTACTACTACTAACAAACCCTAAATATTTTTACATTTTTAATTAACATATATTCTGAAAAATTTATTTTTAAAAAATCGTACATATTGGAATCATATTTAAGATTTTTTATAAGTAAAGAAATATTTGTATTTTTTTAAAAAGTTCACCATATGGAAAATTTGAATTATTGATGCTAGACCTATGGTTCTTAGACATAAATCGTGTAATTTGATCTGCCAACAAGTTCTATTAGTAGTGTTTACATACTAGCTAATAATTTTAGTGAAGGTGATATAAGGTATATATAACTGTATCGCAAATTTTTACTATCAAAAAACGTGATCTGCAAGAAAATAACAAAAAAATGGGTAATTTTACATTTTACCAAATAAATTTTTTTAATAGAAGTATGGGGTTTTGAATATCATTTATGAAATAAGAAATATTGTGGTGAAAATATCTTTTTTTATAATTTTTGAGTCACAATTGGGAATTTTTGAACCAGATTTGGACCAAAATTCGTTTAAGGGATAGTCTTGTTTGAAAACGTCATCAAAAAAAGTCAAAAATGTAAAATATTTCATTTCTGTATTTCATCATCATCAAAAAACAATAAGAGATCAATCAAAAACGTAAAGATAGTTTGTTACAATTCACAAACCCATTCTTGAAAATAATAGATACTTTGTCACCACAACAACAATTTGCGAATTGATTATTGTTAATTTTAGTTTTAATAATGATAAACTTGATGTGAGTAATTTGTGTTTAATGTGTTTAGTATTAGTAATATTAAATAAAACATTAAAAACGTAAATAATTAGCTATCTGATTTTGTCACAGTGACTTGAGTGATTTGATTGGTTCTCTCGTTGTACTGACATGTCCTTATGACGGATGTCACTATAACGGGATAATTGTCCTTATACTCTTATAACGGGATACATAATGAATGTCATTATAACGGGAGTAAATTAATATTTATAAAGTGTGTTTTTGAAAAATGTCACTATAACGAGCTGTCCTTATAACAGGAGTGACCTGTAATATTAATATCAAGTGCTACATACGTCCGTGTAACGTCTAGATTATAATAATAATAAATTGATTTTTTCGTAATGTTTAGATTTTACAAGAGTCAAGTTTACAATAATTTAAGGCATTCTTCTTATTCAACAAGAAATGTAAAGAATGAATCAACAAAAATAAAATTTTTTGATGGTTATTACTCGCAAAGAAATTTTACGCAATTTAAGCAAGGACTACAAAAAGAACAAATAAAAAATGACAATAGAATTGAAATTACAGATCGGGCTGTTAAGGTTTTTATAATCTTTTATTTTATAATATTTGCTTTTGAAATATATAATGTGGAATTCTAATGCTTTATAATAAAAAGAAACTTTTATCAATAACTGTCCTTATGACGGATGTCACTATAACGGGATAATTGTCCTTATACTCTTATAACGGGATACATAATGAATGTCATTATAACGGGAGTAAATTAATATTTATAAAGTGTGTTTTTGAAAAATGTCACTATAACGAGCTGTCCTTATAACAGGAGTGACCTGTAATATTAATATCAAGTGCTACATACGTCCGTGTAACGTCTAGATTATAATAATAATAAATTGATTTTTTCGTAATGTTTAGATTTTACAAGAGTCAAGTTTACAATAATTTAAGGCATTCTTCTTATTCAACAAGAAATGTAAAGAATGAATCAACAAAAATAAAATTTTTTGATGGTTATTACTCGCAAAGAAATTTTACGCAATTTAAGCAAGGACTACAAAAAGAACAAATAAAAAATGACAATAGAATTGAAATTACAGATCGGGCTGTTAAGGTTTTTATAATCTTTTATTTTATAATATTTGCTTTTGAAATATATAATGAGGAATTCTAATGCTTTATAATAAAAAGAAACTTTTGTCGATAACAAAGCATGACAATGATCATAACAACAATAAGAGTAATGCATTGAGAATAAGAGTAGATTCTGGTGGATGTCATGGGTTTCAATATTTTTACGATTTAGTGAAAACTAATTCATTAAAAGAAGATGATGTGTAAGTTGTCATATATGTAATTATATAAAATTTATTATTACAATCTAAAAAAAATGTTATGTTATTATATAGAGTTTTTGATAAGAATGGAGCAAAAGTGATAATAGATGAAATATCTTTAGGATTAATTAAAGGTTCAAAAATAGATTATACAGAGGAATTAATCGGGTCACAATTCCAAGTAATAGATAATCCGCAAGCAGTGTCTGGCTGTGGGTATGTAGTTATTAATATCACTGTTGTTATTGGTATGCTATTGTTTTTATATGTATATTACAGATGGAAATAGAATAATATAATGATGATTTTTAGGTGTGGAATTAGTTTTGAGGTTAAGTTGTGAATAAACAATTAGAATTAAGGCAAGTTATTTATTTATTTATAATATTTATATGTATTTAATTTTTTTGTAATTTGTTTAAAAGTAATAAAATATTATTATTATCAAGATTAAAAACAATAAAATTTCTCATTGAAAACATATCACCAAGATTTATGACAAAATTGGTACAGGCTAAAAAATGAATGAATTTTCACTGCTATTATTATTTTTGTTTGTTGCTTAATAAATGCTAACTATTACCAATCAACCATGTTATTATTATTATTAAGATTATCATTAATAATATTATTATTACTATTATTATATCATTAATATTGAGATTATCATTATTAACATTAGGGGCAATGGGATTATTATTTTCATAAATAAAATAAAAATTATTTAATAATAGAGTATAAAACCTTTCTTCAAAATAAAAAGATTTAATTTTATGGAATAACTCTTTGATCTGTATCATTCATCTCTGGCTCAATTCTCATCCTTTCATCCTGAGGGTTATCTCCCATTTCACCTAATTCTGACTTGTCAATTCCATTATTTTCCTCATTAGATCTAACCCTCAATTTCAATACAGGAATTTGATCCATAGCAAGTAGTATTAACAAGGTTATAACAAAACTATAACCAAGTCCTGCCATTACAACAAATAACTGATATAACAATTGTATGAAATTACCATCCAACCAACCACCATTTATTCAAGTGATACCATCTAATAAAGCAATCTCTTTTTGTGCAAATATACCAATCAACAAGCACCACCTAATACCATGTATTGCAAACACATCCAAAACATCATCATATCTCTTAATTTGACAAGAATGTTACAAATTACTCCTGGAAAAATACTAAAAAGCAACGATGATGGTATGCTAATATACCCAGCAGTAGGTATGCACCTGAACAAAACCCAACCACAGAGAATCTATGTTCGAATCGGTAATCTATCAACATCCATGTTAAACCACCTATCGATGCTGCTAGGTTTGTCACAGTACATACTAAGATTGTTCTTGTATCAATTGATAATACACTTCCACCAATGAAACCAAACCAACCAAACCAAAGCAGTGCAGTGCCTAGGATGACATTCATGATATTACGAGGTCTAAAATCACCTGTACCAATGTCTCTTCTTGGACCTAATACATATGAATAAGCCAGAGCAGCAGAACCTGATGAAATGTGTATTGGTGTCCCGCCAGCAAAATCAAGTCCACCCAAATGTGCAAACATCCATTATCCGACCAACACCAATATGCGATAAAATCATAAATCAAAGTTGTCCAGATCACAAAGAATACTAATCCTACTAATATTTTTAAACATAATATCATGATTTAATATTAAAAAAAAAAAAAAAATGTTATCGGTTACATTGATTCTCAGACATAGAAAAAATAAAAAATGTCATCGGTTACGCTTGATTCGCATTATTAATAAAAAATGTTTATTTATACACATCTAAACTCGATAAGTCGGGCGCAACAATCAATTGTTTAAAGTATTTTATAATATAAATAAATCGAGTTTAAATGTGTATTAACAAAAAAATCAAAAAAATGTCACCAATAATAATAAAATTAAAAAATTTAAAATGAATGTCATAATAAAAAAATCCACGCCAAAAACGTTTTACTACATACCTAACTTTCAAGAATTTGTCAATGCTAAAAAAGTTATTTGTAAATGTGGTCAAATTATTTCACTTGGAGTCAATTATCAAGTTTTTGGGCAAAGTTATTACGTTTTATGAAAAATGTGGGCAAGGACATTCATGGGTAGAAAAGCCGGCAGGATTTTTAGATCATTTATCATATATTTCTATTAAGGCCTATCTTCCTGTATCACAACGGTATTTTTCATGTGAAAATTTGGCAGGAGGAGGAGACATTACAATTCATATTACACCACGAGAAGTAGTTTATTTTTGGGAATGCGTTCTTATTCTAATATTAATCCTTGTTTGATTGCAGTAGATGATGAAACATTTTTAATTTATAATCATTTTAGTCAATCAAGTACATAAAACTTCTTTTTAAATATTTTTAATCGATAAAGATAATTTCATATGTCCTCGGCTATTTTGATTCGCATTATTAATAATTTTAAAATGTGTTCGGGAAAATCGATTCGCATTAATATGATTTGTCATTTGATTTGGCGGTCACATCCAATAGAGTTTCCCAGTCCTGTTGACACGATTGAATTTTTTTTTTTCTTGGAAAAACAATTTATTTTTTGACAGAGTCCAAGGTGACAAAACGCGAGCGTTGTTGTTTGGTTCCCCTAAAGAGGACGTGCTAATAACTAACCAGAGGTACTTTTTTTTTACTTGTATTGATATAATGTGGTTTCTTTTGGTTTATATATATTATAATGGGAATCAAAACGCAGAGCAGATCATTTCTGGGTAATTATAAGATCCTTGTCAAGATGATAACGAATGAACGATTGATATTTTGCTTTTTGTAATCAATAATATTAATAATAAATAATAATAAATATTTAATTAGAAGTCAAGGCAAGCACGACCGAAACAATTCACGCTTCGAATATGCAATGTTTGATTATCGAAAATTGACAGATGTGAAGCACGCACGCTGCCTTGAACACTTTACAGTCATTCACTTGTTCCTCATGTACGAAGGCTAATCTGGCCAAGATTACCCCGATGATACATTGATGCAACTAAATTTTCAGGGGGGAACATGGCCCTGGAGTTTAGCATGACTGCACCAATCGTCAAGGATGTTTTCACTAATCTTCCCTCACCAGAGATGGCCGCTGGCATGCTAGCCAAAAAGTTACCTGCAACGATTTTACCTCTAGGTAAGGCTGGCACTGTGTCCAAGTCGCAACTCTGCAGCATTTTGAAGAGTTATGATACCAGATCATCGAAGCAACGAGAATCTGCGACTCGTTCCAAGCTCAGGAGGTTGCAAATCAGAGCAGGGTTTGTGACCCTGAAATTGCATTTGGGCTCTGATGTTAAGAAGAAAGTTGTAAAATAGTGTTTGTTTTGTATAATCATTTTCATAAATTCTCTGTTTCTCTGATACTAACCAATTTATGATTTTGGGAAGGATTTTTGCCCAAATCAGTCCTCTGTCCTATAGATTAAAATTATCGTATGATTATACACTCAGTGGACAAAAGTTTCTATCCAAAATTTCTTTTGAATTTATTTCAAAATCATACTAATTAAAATATTGTAATCTTTATATCATTCGAAAGCTCTTGTCATTAATAATATGTTTGTGACATTAAATTTTGAAGTTTTGATATGAAAAAGGACAAAAAATAAAAAATAAAAAATAAAAAATAAAAAAATAACGAAATGTTAATAGATAAAAAGCGTATTCTTTATTTCAAAAAAATATTATTTAATATCTAGTGGGCCAACCATCATTGGCAATGCAGTCTTCGACCCTTCGGGTCATACTGTCAATTAAATTTAAGTAATTTTCACGAAGAATTTGTTGCCATACCTCTCTCAAAAAAAGTTCCAATTCATCTTTATTTTTTGGATGTTCAGGACGTTGCTTTAATCTTCTACCAAGTTCATCCCATAGATGTTCAATGGGATTAAGATCTGGAGATTGAGAAGGCCAATCTCCAGAATCTTTAACTTTTTCTCAGATATCTATTTTTTAACATTTTTAGCCATGTGGACAGGCGAGTTATCATATGAAATTTGTAACTTTTTCTAGAAAATTTTTCTTGAATGAATGGAAGCAATTGATTTTCTAAAATATTTATATAATCTCTATGGTTCATTTTTCCTTCTACTCTTACTAATGATCCCAATCCTTTAGCTGTGAAGCAACCCCAAACCATAATCCTACCTCCACCATGTTTTATAGAAGGAGCCAAATTTTCGAGTTCCCTTCTCATGCCATACTTTGTTGGTCCATCGTTGCCAAAAAAAGTGAATCGACTTTCATCACTCCATATGACAGTCCTCCATTGTCTTATTGTCCAATCTCGCCGATTCATACACCACTCAAGTCGATTTTGTTGTTGCTTTTCATTAAGAAGTGGTTTTAACGCCACATTATGAGAATGAATACCAATTTGATTCAAAATTTCTATAAATCGTTTTAACAGAAACATTTATACCAGTGTCTTCATTAAGAGAATTTTCGTATACCATCAGCTGCAGCTCTATTATTAGTTTTAACAATTTCCTTCAAAACACTTTGTTCATTACCACCAACCAATCTGGGTCGGCCGCTTCTTTTTTTTCTTAAGGGTGCTTTGGAAGCTGAATTGTATTTTTAACAGTTGAAATTGGAAAACCAAGTATGTCACTAATTTCTTTTCTCGTACCGCCTTTTAAAAGGCCAATGATTTGTGATCTTTCAATTCACAGTTCTTTCCCATTTTTTCAAAATCAACATTTTCACGATTTTTACATCATCTTTTAATTTTTAATTTTTCATGACAAAACTTCAAATTTAATATTACGAATACATTCTTGAGAACGAGAGCTTTCGAATGACGTAAAGTTCACAATATTTTAATTAGTATAATTTTGAAATAAATTCAAAAGAAATTTTGGACGCAAACTTTTGTCCACCAAGCGTATATATCTTTGTAAGCAATATGGCCAACAAGGAAAAGGTTATAAAATGGTTCAGATTTTGGTATGTTATGTTATAAATTAATCATTTTCCCAAATTTTCTGTTTCACTTTGATTTTTGTTTGACCAACTGAATTTGTTTTTCGAAGAGGGTAGGGTTGTTGGTGAGTAAGCATGCCACTGACCAGACAGCAACCCAGGACTCAAAACTCTGAATTCAGGTAAATCCAAAACAAAAACCCATGTTGCAACTTCCGAGTTGGAGAATTTTCAAGCCAGTCTTAGCACCAAATTTATTCTAGTGAGAGAGGAATACAACACAAGGCAATTATCACACAAATGCCGAACCTCATCAGCAATCAATGCCCATATGGTGGCATCCAGCCTGGTCTGAGGGGAGCATAAGAAAAGTTTTGTCCAAAGCTTTCCAACATTGGGGACCTTCACCTGTGGAAAAAGTTCCATAGTTATGAGACGTGTTAAGAGCACCCAACTACTACATGTTGGTGACAGGAAAGTTTTAATTAAATCTGAAACCTGTGATCAACTTCAGATTAATTATTCATAAGGAACCATATGATGGGAAGGAAAATAATTTTTTGATCCTCTCCATTTACTTATTCTTGTGAGCCCAGAGATCTGAGTAGACTTGCATTATTAAAAGTTTCGTTTATCCATGGCCTTGGTGTTATTACTACCTGGATGATGCAATTGTTTGTTATGTCAATGATGATATCAAATGTATTGCATAATAATCATGACCATTGTGAATATTTGTTGGATGGAGGTATTCGCATACAAGGAAATGATTAAATAGCCAAGTCATGTTTGTTTTATTCATAATGTTTGCTCGGATATTTGTAGTAAATTAATTAAACGAAATGCAACCCGTTTAAAAAATCATTATTATTATTGAATTGAGCTAGAATTCCTTCCTACTCGTAATACAAATTCTTCGAATTATTTATTCGTTTATTATTATTATTCGTTTATTCGTTTGTATTTATTCGAATTATTTAGTTTTTTTATTTATTTTATTCGTTTTGTTCCTTTTGTTTATTCGTTTTATTAGAATTATTCGTTTTATTCATTATTCATTCCATTCGAATCAACGAGCCATCGTTTATTCGAATCACCCGGAACAATGAGTCACAGTTCCAGATTCGATTCCAACAATACCATGCATATTAGTATGAGGCGGAGTGATTTAAAAGAGGTTTGGGAATTATTTATCCTCACTGATCATTATATAAAATCACATGACTATACTCTACCCTTAACGGACGAGGTTTTATAATAATAACTTGTCCCAATGCGGTTTAGGAGGAGCTTAAAACTAAAATTGGATATGATGTCGATCACATCCAAAAATTAAAGAAATCAAAAAAAAAAATGACAGATTATATTGGATATAGTTATGCTTTGGTAAGTATCATTCCACCGCTAGCATTTATAAAACAAATATTATATATTGAATGAGTGAATATATCTATTAAATTAATATATTTTTTTAAACGTTGGTTCATTAAATTATCAAGACTGTTACTTTAGGTGGAGTCGTTGGTTATGTAAAAGCAGGTTTTTATTTTATTTACTCTTTGCTTGATAATTTAATTATCAATCGTATTTTGTTTGATGAACTGATTTTAAATGATTAGGTAGCTTACCTTCCTTAATTGCTGGTTTGAGCTTTGGAGGACTTGCGGTAATTAATAACCATATTAATATCATTAATTTTAAATATAATATAATCAATCATTATTTTGTCCTTTTCAACGTTATTAAAAAAGGCATATGCAGCAAATCGAGTTAGCACTAATCCGAAAAATGTTGGAATGGCTTTAAGTATGTAATTGTATGGATGTAACAACAACATCATCAACAATATTATTATCCATCCATTCTTATTCGACTTATCTTTGATATATATTTTTTTTCAATATAGTTGTTTCCTGTGTATTACTCATCGTGATGGGTGTTCGTTTCTATAATAGTGGTAAATTCATGCCTGCTGGACTTGTTAGTATTCTCAGGTAAATAATAACAAAATCATTATCGTGATATTGGATGGTAGATAGTATTTATTAAATTTGCTTATATATCATTCATTATTATATAGTTTGCTATCAGCTGCTCGTTACACTTATCGATACATTTCTTAATTAATCAATAGATTTTTTTAATCAGATCATTATTATTATTTATTTAAAAAATAATATATCACATATATATGCATGTGTATATATACGTTTACACTTATCAAAATTCCCTTTAATGTCCGTGTCCATCATCTTCACCTCTTTGCTCTGGTTCAACCTATTGTCATTATTTTTTAAATTTTTAAGAAAAGGATCAATAAATTAATTAAATTATCATCATCATTATTATTATACAATTAAATTCCGTCCAAACAAATATTTACCTTAATCATATCATCAATTCTAAGAATTGAGATGGCGGCTTCTGTTGCTGATTTAAGTGACTTGATTTTTGACATTGCAGGTTCCAATACACCTGCGCTTAAATTGTCTCTAAGTTCACCTTTAAGCAAATCTAATCCATAATATTTAAGGTTTTTTTTTGGATCGTCGAGCGTTAAAATATTTTGTGATGCGTTATGATATGCACGTAATTTTGCAACCAGATCGGTTGAATCCTTTGCTGCATTCACTGCGAGCGTTTTTGGAATAGCAAGAAGTGCATTTGCAAATTCTGCTATTGCAAGTTGTTCACGTGAACCCTACAAATATATTTATATTTATGTTTATATTAAAAGTTTTTTTGCTTTCTTAATGCAACAAATATGTATGTGTATAATTTACCAATGTGGTTGCGAAATTTTCTAAATAAATACTTAAAGCAGTTTCTACTGCACCACCACCAGGAACGACACTATTGCTCTCTAAGGTTCTTTTAACAACCGATAACGAATCATGTAAAGCTCTCTCCATTTCATCCAACATATAATCATTTGCTCCACGTAAAATGATTGATGAAGAATTTTGTGCTTTGGTTCCTTTGATGAGAATACATTCGTCATCAGAAATACGTTCTTGAAGAACTTCATCTGCCAATCCAAGATAAGATGGCTCGAATGTTTCTTCGCCCTCAAGATTAGCAAGTGTAGAAACAAGTGTAGCTATAAACATATATTATTTACTAAATACAAATATACATATTTATACATGTGTTTAAGTTTGTATAGTAAATTTAACAAACCTCCTGTTGCTTTAGCAATTCTCCTTAAATCCTCTTTTTTACAACGACGAACTGCCATTGCTCCTGCATCTATGAAAAATTTTAAACACAAATCATCGATTCCTTTTGTTGTAAAAATAACATTAGCTCCTGTATTAAGAATCTTTTGTATACGTTCAATTGTAATATCAGACTCCCTATAAACATTAATAATAATAAATTATTATTGCATAGTTATGTTGCTTTTAAAGAATAAAAGATTATTATTATAAACCGTTTGCGAATATCTTCTAATTTATCAGGGTCATCAATAGTAATTTGGACGCCTAAATGCATTCTAGCCTTTTGAAGATTCATATCTAGGCATGCAATTTTGGCATTTGTAATTCTTTTTTTCATTGCTAAATAATTATTTACATTATAATTTAATTTATTAAATCATATAAAAAAAACCAATATTTTTTTAATCCAAAAAAATCACCTTGTGCTGCAACTGTACAGTTCAAAGCATAACCTTTAACAAAAATTGATTCACGGGTACTTTTACCATGAGCTTTAAGTACATTAACAGCTTTTACTGGATATTTAGTTTCTCCTCGAGAATTGGTAGACCTTACTGCTTGAATTGCATCAACAACGATATTTGCAAAAAATTCATCGTCGCTATTTCCCACTTGAGTTAGTAAATCAAATAATATTATTTTTATTAAATGATATAAAGTTACAACTAACCTTCCGATAATTTTACTAGACATGCTGGTTTTAGCAACATTTATCAAACATTCCCGACCTAATGTATCAACTTTTGTGATTAAATGATCGACAATATATTTACATGCTTCTTTACTTGCAAGTCGATAACCAGTAATTATCGTGGTTGGATGAATCTTATTTTTTACAAGTTCATTGGCTCTACGAAGTAATTCTGCAGCGATGATAACTACTGATGTTGTACCATCACCAACCTCTTTATCTTGTTGTTGTGCCAATTCAACCAATACTCTTCCTGCTGGATGTTCTACTTCCAATAAATTGAGAATTGTTGCTCCATCGTTTGATATAGTTACATCCTTTTTAAATAATCATAATTATGATTGTGATCAATAAATTGAAATAAATAATACAAATATTAAATATATAGTCATATAGGTATATCCTTGAATATAAATTTGTATACAATCACTCACACATGTATATAAATATGCTTGGTAAATATGATATAATCAAACTAATTACCTACCCCAATATCGTCAACTAACATTTTATCTAAACCTACAGGTCCAAGTGAACTTTTAACAATGTTTGCAATAGACATTACAGCAATTACTAAAAAATTGCAAATAAGATAATCAATGATTAAATATACATTAGTTATACTGTTTTTATGCCTGTCTTTCTTTGCCACAACTACTTGTCAATTCGTACCATTTTGGTTGCGAACTTCATTGCCAGAAATACGTTCACCGCCCAAAAATAATGAGGCATTACGATCTCTTTGATACATCTTGAATAATTAGTATATTTGTTAAAAAATTTGATATGTTTTGTTTCGATCAAAAAAAAAAATTTTATTTGTTTTTTGCAGCGAGATTGGATATGCAGTTACACGACATGCTTGTCTATATATATCAGTTATGCAAATTTAAATTTTTTGTTTTTAAAAAAAAAAGTCTTTTTTCTAAATTTGATTTTTTTCCCAAACAACGCATTATATCGTAGGTTTTTCATTTTATTGTTTTTAAAAAAGAATTAAAACTGTTTCAAATTAAATTTAATACTTCACATGTTCACATAGAACTTCATCAACATTCACTGTTAACTATTATTACACATATACTCCAAAGCAACCAAACAACTTCATCAATCAATAAAAAATTGAACTTTAGACTAACCACTACCCATATTCTTTATTAATAATAATAAAAAATGAATCTTGACGAACTTTGGAGTGAATATAAAAGTAACCGAGACGGTGATCATTATACAGATAACGCTTCTGTAATTTTTGTCCCGACAGCTTCTGGCGCACGAGGTTATGATGCCGTTAGACAATTCTTGGCAAAGGCATATGATCCTCGCGTACTCAAAATAACCGAAAGACCAGTTTACAGAACAATTGGGACTGATTCCGTCGTTGAAGAGGCGGAAATTACAATTCTTTTTGTTAGCGGCGATGGTGCTTGGATCGTACCTGGTGTTGACAGTAGACACACAATTGATAACAAAGTCGTCATTCCAATGGTAGGTTTATTGATCAATTTGAAGCCTGTGTAAGCATGGTTGATTCTTTTGAACTTTTCACGTGTCGTTGTTATTTCTTTAATCAAAAAATTGTGTATGTGATAGGTAACTTCGGCATTATATGAAGGTGATAGAATCTCTTCAATTGTAAGTGATTTACTAATAATGTAGTAGTTATCGTTGCTATTTTTATTATTACTACTACTATCATTGATATTATTAATCCATACACACAAATATGACTGATAAATTTTTTTAAATATAGCGCGTTTATTGGGATCAAGCTTCTGTGTTGAAACAACTTAAATTGTAATTATAAAAGATTTGACATGTTCTGTTAAATAGCGAAATATTAATAACAATGGTAATTCATTTATATCATTATTTGGTTTTTTTTTGTATAGAATTTCTGAGAAGAGTCCTTGGCCAGTAATAACTGACAAACAGGTTGATGCATTGATTAATCCTCCAAATGTACATCTCAATCCATTTAGTAAAAATCTTCTCAGTGCTGGTTTGTCGCTAATGAATTCCAATGCGCAAATGAAAGTCGATGGTAATATGATTTATTAACAGTATATTTTTATTTCGTAAATAAATAATTATATCACTGTTAACAATTTTTGAAAAAACAAATATATATTACAGAGCAAATAGAACAACAACAACCTCGTCGTAATATCCATACTTCTAGCCGCGTTAGTCAACCTGGTGGTACTGGTGGCAAATCTTCAATAGTTTTCAGCCACGATACTGAAGATCGTAAGAATTGTTCTCACCTAATTTTTCTTTTCTTAAAACAACTTTTTATTGATTTTATTGTGTCTAAACTAATATACAAATAAATAGCTGCTGCTAGTCGTACCAGATACAATTCAAACAAGAATGCTTCACATTTCTCTATTGGTGAAAATGACAATGACGATAATATTTCTGAAGCTGGTTCAATCACTGGTTCCAGCAAACGACGAGGAAAATCTCAGTTTGAATCAGGTGTCGAATTTGGTACCAATAAATCCGAACATTCAACTCGCCGGTAAGTTTTTACTATATTGCTGTTAACTTTTAAAAATCATTGCCACTTGTTATATATTATTTACTGATTTTAATAATAATTCACACGTATGTTTTTATATTTCAGCATCTTAAAACCTCCTGAATCTCAAATCACCTTTGGTTAAAAAAGATAATTCAAACACTTTAATGGTGTTAATATAAATTTAAAATGCAAAAAAATAATTTTCTTTTTATTTATCAAAAAAACAAATCATTATTTATAAATTCATTATTATATATTATTTATAAAATTTATAAAATTCTAATAATTTATTTTTAAAAATTTATTAATATTCAATAAATAACATTCTAAATAAAAAAGTCCTCAAATTTATATATCGTGTTCAGATGTAGCAAGTGAAGCAGTGTCATCTTCATCGACGTCACCCTATTGTTTATATATTATTAATTGTGAGAAAATCTTATGATTTATTAAATAATAAATAAATAATCAGTTAAACATACCCTTACTGAACCTGTTCCGGTCGTATTAACTAAAGAAATGTAAATATATATATAAATAAATATAAAATACAACAATAACATTATAAGACATAAAAATGACTTAGAGAGTTAAACCTACCTTCCATACTTAACATACTCATATTATCTCTATCATCATCTACAGAGGCAACTGAAGATAAAACCTACAAAGAATAATTTTGAAAAAAAAAATTATATATATCGAATTCCAATTTAATATTTAATTAATTGTCATTATTAAAAACCCTTTTTCTAAAGCTTACATCATCATCAAGTTCGCCGTTTATGTTAATTCTTCTTACAATGCTATTCACTAGCCTTGTATGAATTGGAGATGATAAATTAGGTGGCATTACTCCATCAGGGTATTTTTCCTTTATATCTATTTTTTATATAACAAAGTATTTAAAATTTTCTTTAAAAAAAAATCAAAATATATATTTTTTTTTTTTTATGGAGCAAGTTATTTACCAGAAATGATATCATTCACTTGAGTTTCTTTGTTTTCTAAATATGCAGCAGCAGGAATAACATTACTACGTGCTTTTTTTGAAAGTTCTTCAGCAATCAATGCCTGTTTAGTAATTAAAGTTAATGAAGATTTCTTTGTTTTTCAAAAAAAAAAAAGCTAAAATATATATTCACATGTTTAAAATCTGCAAATAAGTTTTCGTAATCGGCTGGATCAGCTAAAGCCTCTGCTGCCTTTTTTTTGTTTTGTTTTTCAAGACTTTCTTTCCATAATTTCACCACTCTCGAAATTTGACTATTAAAAAAAAACTATATTTAATAAGTAAATGAAAAATTATACAAGTAAAATTTAAAATAAAACCTTGGCATATATGTTCGAGCAAACATTGCTGCTTCTGGAGTACGATCTGTCTCAATTAGAATATCTATACACTCTTCAATTTGACCAAGTTGTAAATAACAAATAAATGCTACGTTGTTTTTTCCATCAGCAGCTACATAGTTTTTAAAAAAATAACGTTTCAAAATGAGCTAGATTATTTTTTTGGAAAAAATGCTTTAATAATACATACCCGCTGATTCTGCTAATTCTTTAATGCCTTTAGAGTTTCCGGATGCAGTATATAACAATAATAAACTACTTAAATCCTTAGCCTTCTTAAGGCATTCTTCAGCCAGCGAGAACTAAAATTATAAATTATATAATATTAGAATTATTTAAGAAAAAAATTGTTAAGTATTAAAAAAAAGTACAACCTTCCAAGCATTTAAAGCAGAATCGCCAACAATTTTCCATTTTGTCTCAGTATCTACTTCACGTGCAATTTCAACAGCTATATCAAGTTTGTTAAGCTGTACAGCGAGCTCGAATTTGTGTTCCATATCATCTGAAACTTCAAGTGCAAGTTCTTTCAGACCTAGTAAATATATAAGTAGATATGTTTTTTTAAAAAAAAATACAATGTAATTTTATTATCTAAACTATGAAAATGTTTGTTATACCTTGACTCTCCAAAAATCTTGCAATTCGATTTATTTGATCACTGGGTACAGAAGAAAATAAAGATTCTGCAGTTTCAAGATCGTTTCTGAGTATGGCAGTTTGATATTCAATAACGGCTAACGAAAGAGAATAACTATAAACATTAACGTCCTAGAAAAATTATGTGCTTTTAGTTGAAGAATTTTCTTAAAAGCAAAAAAATTAACTAACTACACTTCTATCAAAAATGTTTACTTTGTCAGCCAAATATATACGATTGTCCTTAGGAATGTAACCCAGTAAATACATGTTTCTATCCACCAGACGATAGCGGTGATGATGATGTTGTTGTTAATGTTGATTACGATAACAAATTTGGTTAGAATAACATCTTTTTAAATGTAAAATTATTGTTTCTAACTGATCACTTACGTATCAAAATGACTAATTGTAAATGTTTGAGCACCAACGAGGTAATTTAAACGATTAATGGTATTAGTATAAATAAAACAATCTCCGACCCATGTACCCGTTTTAATGCTAAAAAAAAAAAAATAAATTGATCAGTAAAATGAAAAAATTATTGAATTAAATCGATTTGAATTCAATTTTACCTCTCTTGGATATCTATAAGCAGTTCAAAAGCTTGTTCAACACCTTCTTCACCAACCTCATTACCGTCTTCTATAAATTGTTGATATGCTTGACGATTAAAACGTAAAACATAAAAAGAATCCTCACAAGCTATCGTTACAAGATCACCAATATCTGACCAGTAAACCTGTTGAAAATTTATTCACGTACTGATTGGTAATAAATAATAAATTAAAAAAAAACAAATTTCAGTTATAAAATTAACATTTACATTCTTTGGAACTATGGCAATCCTTCGAACTAATAATCCTGTTTCCCAGTCATGCAAATTTAAAAAAGAAGAACTTTTAACGCCCAACAGTGTACCACCGAATATTCCTTCAGCTGAAAAATTTAGCTTAAGCGCATTTGGTCTTTCCTTAAAATTTTTATAAAGTTTGATTTTGGTAGTTGATTCTCTAACAGCATATCTATATATATATATATATATATATATATATATATATATATATATACATTAATTAATATACTACAAATATTAATTAAACTTTTTAATTACGAAAATAAATAAAATATAGCATACTCGTTAGAATCTAATGCCCATACAAATTCTAATCCATTTCCAAAACCTTTATTTCTCCAGGCCAATGCGGTATAAATAATATATTCACCATCACCACAAACCACCACAAATCTTTACAAGAATTCAAAGAAAAAAAAATTTTAATTAAATAAAAAATTTGAAAAATGATTTTCAAATTTTTTAAAAGTAGGGGATGCTATCTTTCGGGGATGTTATCTTTTGAGACTTTACGGTAATTAAAATTTTTTATTTACAAACCTTCCATTAGGACTATGTTGTAATGTCTGTGGATATACTTCACAACTACCTAAATCTTTAACTGGTAATGGTAAACGTTCACCGTCTTTGAAATTATCATCTAACCAATAATATAATAATCAATAATATCCATTAACAAGAAATCGTTTAGATGATGATTAAAAAAAAATACATATTGAAAATTAAAATTACCATGACCAGCCTTTATATTGGCAGTTTGAATTTCGTTATGTTTAGCCCAAATTATTTTTCCTGAATTATCCATACTAACTGCAGGTTGTTCACGACCAAGCTATATATATATATTGTTAATTTAATTTCATCATTATTTACGTAAAATAATAAATAGAAAATCATTATACCAACCTTAATACAAACTGCACCATCATCGTACCCAAATGCAACACTGTTATTTCCTTTTTGATAAGCGACTGTCCATACACGTTCCAATCCATAATTTAATGTGTTTTCCAAGCGATAAGTATTTGAATGCCAAATCTTGACCGTACCATCCTCACTACCAGATATAATTATCGGTAGTTCTGGATGAAAACAAGCAAATGCAGCATTTTGTGTATGTCCTTCAAGAGTTTGAACACATGATTTATTTTGATAATCCCAAATTTTAACAAGTTTATCATCAGCTGCTGATACAAGATATGGTTTTTCACCACCATGATAATAATCTACCCAATTCACTCCTTTTTCATGGCCTTCGAGTGTAAAGTTTGCTACAGCAGAACCAAGAGACCAAACTTTAATAGTTCGATCTAAACACGCAGATGCAAAAGTATTTGAATCTTTTGGGTTGAAATTAATATTCATCACATAATGTGTGTGACCTTCAAATATCTGTTTAAAAAAGAGAAATCTAATTGATTAATTGATCTTCTAATAATAATAAATAATTAAATGATTTAATATAATCAAAATTCAAACCTGAATACATTTCCATCCTTTTTCCCAATCCCATAGCTTGACAGTCATATCATCTGACCCTGTCAAAACAAAAGGTTGTGTAGGATGTATTGCAATACATCTAATATAATCCGGATGTGCTTCAATTGTTGTAACTTTTTCATGTGTATTATAATTAAAGACTCGTACTTGCATATCATCTGAACCAGTGATCAACCAATTTTTACGAGAAATAAACTTCGCTGCTCTAACTATATTTCATAATAATCATGGTAGCAATAATTTGTTATTTCATGTTTTATACATGTTAAAATTTATATTGATGATTTGATGATCGTCCAAAATTACCTGGTACATCTGTTACCTCAAAAGTTTTCACTAAAGCCTGAAATTTACAAATATTTTAAATCTAGCTAGACTTCATTCTTAAAACCAAATTACTAATTATTTACTTGTGTTTCATAGTTCCATATATAAACGGTTCCATTGTACAAACTTGCAAGTAACCAAGGTTCTGTTGGATGGAAATCTACACATTTTACACGATCCGAACGAGCAAAAAGCTTACGCTATATATATATATATATATATAAAAACAGAGATCTAAATTAAGATTTAGATCCTTTTTAATAATCACAAGAACTAAACTGCACAAATGCTATTTCTTCACCTTAATTTCCAATCTCATACCCTAATAAGATTAAAAAATCAAAAAGTTAGATTTTAATGAATTTTGATTTACAAATTATGTGTTTTGAGTTTTTTAACATTTTCTCACCATTTTAAAAAAATTAAAATCTAATCGAAATTCAAAAAAAAATTTTAAACAACTCGTGTTGCACGTTGTAAATCAATTAACTTTTTTGAAGGTGACCACAACCACTTTTTTAGCAAAATGATTTATTTTGTTTGTAGGAAAAAACTAATTAAAAAAAAATATTATTTTAAATGACAACTTCAAACTCTAATTCTACTATAAGCTTAACGACTAACTCTACTTCAAATGGGGTAGTGGTCGTGCTTGAACCCTACGCGATACACATTATTAATAGTATCGTTCAAGATTTAACTTTTCTTCATCAGCAAGGCTATATTGAAAAGGACGTATTAGATGAAATTAGCTGCAAGTTACCGAAACCAGCTATACAAAAGAATAAAAATACAATAACTTCTTCACCTACATCATCGGTTGCTGCTCCACAATCACCAGCTCCACAATCACCAGCTCCACAATCGTCAGCTCCATCACCAAAAACGACAAATTCAACAATGGACTCACCTGTTCTAGAAGAACAAAGCGAAAGTACAAATGGAAACCAAAGGTTTCCTTTACCAACTCAACATGAAATAAATTCAATAAATGCGCAATTAAATCAATTTGCATTAAAAAATTCTTCGTCTCAAGCTTCCTTAACAAATTCAAGTAAGATTTATTATGGATTATTAGTATTAAAATATTAATGTTTTTAAAAAAATTTTTTTTTTGAATTAAATAGTTGAAGGTTCAAACTACTCGGATACTTCTTTGACAAAGTCTCCAAAAATCCATCCTATATATGAACAATATGAAAAACGAAATACAACAGAAAAATTAATTGCACAAAGATATCAAAGCTCTGCAGAAGCAACAAGAAATAATATTAATGAAAATGGAATTGAACGACATTTTGATAACCCATATTCTATCACTCTTCCAAATGCTCCACTCGCAATCGTTGAAGCATTATGGGATTTCAATGGTTTGTTTTCTTTTTCTTTTTTCTTTTTTATTATGTTTAACAAGTATTTATTTATACATGTTAAAATAGGAGATACTGATGATTTGGCTTTCCAAAAAGGAGATAAGATAGAAGTTATTCAATGTGGTATATGTTTCAATTCATTCAATTCTTCCCCGACTTACATTGATTTTATTACATGCAAATATTTTTATTAACTATTGAATAATAATTGATTTTTTAATTCCAAGTAAATGATGAATGGTGGTATGGAAAAATTCAAGGTCGATCTCATTATGGAATATTTCCCAAGGTTTTTACCAAAATTTTGTAAGTGAATTGTTTCGAATTCAGCTATAAACTATAGGGTTTTTACAAAACATTTTCACGTAACTTTTTTTTGTATTTTAAAGGTCACAGGTAAATTATACTATTCCCAATGATCCTGTTATGAATGAGTCACCAAACGGAAATACTCTAACATACTACCCACCACCACCACAACCATTAAACCCACAGACACCACCACAACCACCACAGCCACAAAAGCCAAACCAATTACAACTTCAGCAACAAAAACAACCGCAGCAGAAGCAAGCAATTAAAAGTTCAAATCAACTCAACCAACAAATACAATATCAAATACCAGCTCGGCCAATCTCACAGGTGGTTTATCCTAATTCTAAAGGACAACCATTGCCTCAAAATGGTCAGAGAACAGGAAAACGCACTTCCTACCCTAATTACGCTCAACCATATAATAATTTACAAACTATTAATAATCCTAGAATGCGACCCCCCACTTCAAATAAATAAATAAATAAATTTATTGAATTTACTTTACCAGAGTTGTAAAAAAAGAGTTTAGACTTGTAACAATAAGATTAACATATGTATATATATAAAGGATATATAAATCATAATAAATTATTATAAATGTATCATTACAAAATATTCATAGATATGTTATTGTGGTGGATTCAATATAGAAGACATCGAAGATGCAGAAAATGTTCTACGAGAAAAGTAACTAGATTTTTCTTTTTCTTTTTCAACTTTCTATTTTTTAATAAAAAATAAATAACATTTAATAATATATTCAAGAAAAATAAAAATTAGTCAATAATAACAATTATTATTTTACCGGTGGACTCATAAAAGTTTTTAATTCATCTATATATATATGTAAAAAGAAATTATTATATTATTATTTAAAAAAATAAAAATAAAAAATAAAAAAAAAAGATTTTTTGTATAATTCAGAATATATTATGGCAATAAAATTTTTTATCTTCAATGAAAATATCTCAGAACAGGTCTGAAAAAATATATCATCATAATTATTTTTTTTTTTTAATTTTTTTTTTTTAAGAAAAAATAAATACTTGCCAACTTTTTCTTTAGGTAATATTGAAAATTGGATTGGATTAGCCTCAGTATGATTTTCGAATAAAACAGTTTCAGAACGTGAAAAATTTGCAGATTGTGATGCCATATTTGCAAAAGTTTTTATATCTTTATTATATCTAGTAATAATAATAGTAATAATTAATAATAAATCATAACGAATAACGAGTGTTATTAAATAATAATTAATTAATTAATTAATAATGAATTTTTTACTCTACAATTTATAAGCGTCTATACCAAGACAATATTTTTCTGACAAATTATCCAGTACCTCTTTCTTAAATGATTTTTTGATATAATGAAGAATATGGAAGATAAAATATTTATGAGTTGTCCAGTCTTTGAACCGTTGAGTTAGAGAGAATTCACCAGTCTCAGCATGAACCAATGGATGAAATAGTCCTTGATTATTTATAGTAGAAGATGGAAATACGATAGTAGGTGCAACATCTGGATATGTGATTTAACAACAGTTAAGGGTGGGTTTTTTTTAATTAAAACAATTTCTTTTTCCATTTTGTTTTTTTTTTATTAAAAAGGATATTCAGCAGGAATGTCAATTCTAAATTGAAATACGCCGCCTTTGTAATAACCCTTATGAATAAATATGACACCGTACCAAACTAAGAGAGTGTATTAAAAATTTATAAATTTATTTGTCGCACGTAATAATAAAAGTAAAAATCTAAGACCATACCATAAAATTCAGCAGATGGCATAACATAAACACCACTTGGACAATGTTTAGGGTTACGAAGGTTAGTGCTGAACATGTATATTAAAAAAGGATAAATAAATAAAAGTATAGGCATAGATTATTAAATTAAAATTTTTTTTTTCAAAACCAACTCTATTGTGTGTAGTAGGTTACTTACAACTCGATCATTAATTCCATTCTTCGAAAACGTTCGTCTCTAAACTGTGGTTTTTGTTGTCTATCACCGTCAGAACCACCTTTAAAGGCAGTTTCTTCTTCTCGGATAGAGTTGGTTGCATTTTTACTTCGCTTAAATGTTGTAACAGAAGACATTTTTTAAAAAATTACAATCATAACTCGTTTATATCCCCACTTATTTACATCCCATCTTTAGTTGTATCCCCAATATGTGATGGGATAAATTTCCCTATTGTAAAATAATATAAATATACCTTGTTTGTATCCCATTGAGTTATATCCCTATCCCAAATTTTCAAAATTTCAAGCCATGTTAATTAAAAAGGCTGTGGTAAAGTAAATAAAATAAAGTGGTATATGAATTAATGGTTATGTAAATTAATGACTGTGGCAAGGTTAGCAAATGTGTGGTCCATTGGGTCCATTAGTGTAACACTTTAATATTTTATTAATGGCAATGGACCAGTCAATTTGCCAACCCCGGGCTGTGGTAAAAAAGCAATTCACCTAATACTAATATTGCTGAAGGTATTACAGTCCATCACAAACGTCAATAGAAGAAGAACCAAAAATCTCACATCAAGATGGGAAAAAGTCAATTGAGATTACAAAAAGTTTTTAGAACAAAGTAATTTTGCTACTAGGGAGGATATTAAGTATATTTATAATAAAATATTTAAATGTATCTACAGATAGAAAAAAACATCAATCTTCAATTATTAATAAATAAATTTTTGATAAATTGTCACGTGATGGATTTTAGTTATATGGGGCATACTGCAACAAAATCAGACAAAGTGAACATTGGTATTACCTAGGGGTAAGTAAATAAATGGGGGGGACAACTCGATGTTACACATATAGATCTTGTGAATCCAAAACTGTCACGCCTTAAAAATTAAAAATGATGCG
>CAUDNR010003257.1:2481-22322 GCA_958430865.1 Entrophospora sp. SA101 | reverse complement strand
GGCACTGTAAGATTTACACAATATTACGTCAGCATCGTAAGATTTATGCAAGTTTACGCTAAATTAATTTCCTGATGACAGTATTTGGTATTTGAAAATGATTGTTTATTAATATTATCTATAACAATAATGTTGAAAGCTTCATCTTGTAAACCTATTCCAGCAATAAGTGTGCTGAACACTCTCGAGCATTCGATAATTTTGTTGGCTGGATTGATGCACGCAAGCATTGGGTTCAATAATAAATATTTACTATTATGTTCAATAGTACGCATTTTATTTATACTTAATAATAATTGTGTGGTATTTGGTATGCATGGATATCTATTTGAGATCAAGATGTTGTTAATATGGAAGGACAGTTTGCGCTTATGAGGTCATTCACAATTCCGTCAAATTATGATTACGTTTATGAATCAGGAATTTAGAATTTATGCCTATATTTTATGTATCTTCTTAATAAATACTTAGTTGGCCCATTCCTATTTATTAAGTTGCAGCTGGTGATGGAGAAGGAGGTATCGAAAAGGAAGCTTAACTAAATCGTTGCATGTATTTTGCTAGCCCAGTATTTAACCAATTATAAAAATATACAAGTTTTTATCAAATAGATATCTGAAACAAATTTTTATTCATGTTATCTAATACCCATTAATTTAACAATAATTATAGAACGACTGCCTTGTGCATCCTTCCTTCATTTATTGTTCTAAAATTTTCAGTTTTAGTTTCTTTACAAGGTACGTATTGTCTAGTTTTTGGTATTTTTCACTATTATGTATTGAAGTCGAGGAAGGTATGATCTGGTCTGATCTGACACGGAAAACGTTTTAAAAGATGAAAGGTTATATTACTACACATGTTAATTAGTGTTCGTCCATTCACCTTCCGAATGGGGTAATAGTACTTTAAAATTTTCAATTGAAATGTATATTGGTGATTGTGTAATATACGAATGTCCATCATGCTCGTTACGTTTATTTATGCGTGCGCGCCATTCTAAACCTTAGAACACGTTAACACAACGTTTTTAATATAATAGACATATATTATTATTATTATTATTATTATTATTTATATTATCGGTTACATTATAATTCGCATTATTTAATAAATAATATTGATAAAAAAATTTAAAAATTAAAAAAATGTCACCAATAATAAAATTTAAAAATTTAAAATGAAAAGTCATAATAAAAATAATAAAAAACTTTCCTTATGATTCACGCCAAAAACGTTTTACTACATACCCTAGCTTTCAAGTGTTTGGGCAAAGTTATTATGTTTAATGAAAAATGTGGGCAAGGACATTCATGGGTAGAAAAGCCGGCAGGATTTTTAGATCATTTATCATATATTTCTATTAAGGCCTATCTTCCTGTATCACAACGGTATTTTTCATGTGAAAATTTGGCAGGAGGAGGAGACATTACAATTCATATTACACCACGAGAAGTAGTTTATTTTTGGGAATGCGTTCTTATTCTAATATTAATCCTTGTTTGATTGCAGTAGATGATGAAACATTTTTAATTTATAATCATTTTAGTCAATCAAGTACATAAAACTTCTTTTTAAATATTTTTAATCGATAAAGATAATTTCATATGTCCTCGGCTATTTTGATTCGCATTATTAATAATTTTAAAATGTGTTCGGGAAAATCGATTCGCATTAATATGATTTGTCATTTGATTTGGCGGTCACATCCAATAGAGTTTCCCAGTCCTGTTGACACGATTGAATTTTTTTTTTTCTTGGAAAAACAATTTATTTTTTGACAGAGTCCAAGGTGACAAAACGCGAGCGTTGTTGTTTGGTTCCCCTAAAGAGGACGTGCTAATAACTAACCAGAGGTACTTTTTTTTTACTTGTATTGATATAATGTGGTTTCTTTTGGTTTATATATATTATAATGGGAATCAAAACGCAGAGCAGATCATTTCTGGGTAATTATAAGATCCTTGTCAAGATGATAACGAATGAACGATTGATATTTTGCTTTTTGTAATCAATAATATTAATAATAAATAATAATAAATATTTAATTAGAAGTCAAGGCAAGCACGACCGAAACAATTCACGCTTCGAATATGCAATGTTTGATTATCGAAAATTGACAGATGTGAAGCACGCACGCTGCCTTGAACACTTTACAGTCATTCACTTGTTCCTCATGTACGAAGGCTAATCTGGCCAAGATTACCCCGATGATACATTGATGCAACTAAATTTTCAGGGGGGAACATGGCCCTGGAGTTTAGCATGACTGCACCAATCGTCAAGGATGTTTTCACTAATCTTCCCTCACCAGAGATGGCCGCTGGCATGCTAGCCAAAAAGTTACCTGCAACGATTTTACCTCTAGGTAAGGCTGGCACTGTGTCCAAGTCGCAACTCTGCAGCATTTTGAAGAGTTATGATACCAGATCATCGAAGCAACGAGAATCTGCGACTCGTTCCAAGCTCAGGAGGTTGCAAATCAGAGCAGGGTTTGTGACCCTGAAATTGCATTTGGGCTCTGATGTTAAGAAGAAAGTTGTAAAATAGTGTTTGTTTTGTATAATCATTTTCATAAATTCTCTGTTTCTCTGATACTAACCAATTTATGATTTTGGGAAGGATTTTTGCCCAAATCAGTCCTCTGTCCTATAGATTAAAATTATCGTATGATTATACACTCAGTGGACAAAAGTTTCTATCCAAAATTTCTTTTGAATTTATTTCAAAATCATACTAATTAAAATATTGTAATCTTTATATCATTCGAAAGCTCTTGTCATTAATAATATGTTTGTGACATTAAATTTTGAAGTTTTGATATGAAAAAGGACAAAAAATAAAAAATAAAAAATAAAAAATAAAAAAATAACGAAATGTTAATAGATAAAAAGCGTATTCTTTATTTCAAAAAAATATTATTTAATATCTAGTGGGCCAACCATCATTGGCAATGCAGTCTTCGACCCTTCGGGTCATACTGTCAATTAAATTTAAGTAATTTTCACGAAGAATTTGTTGCCATACCTCTCTCAAAAAAAGTTCCAATTCATCTTTATTTTTTGGATGTTCAGGACGTTGCTTTAATCTTCTACCAAGTTCATCCCATAGATGTTCAATGGGATTAAGATCTGGAGATTGAGAAGGCCAATCTCCAGAATCTTTAACTTTTTCTCAGATATCTATTTTTTAACATTTTTAGCCATGTGGACAGGCGAGTTATCATATGAAATTTGTAACTTTTTCTAGAAAATTTTTCTTGAATGAATGGAAGCAATTGATTTTCTAAAATATTTATATAATCTCTATGGTTCATTTTTCCTTCTACTCTTACTAATGATCCCAATCCTTTAGCTGTGAAGCAACCCCAAACCATAATCCTACCTCCACCATGTTTTATAGAAGGAGCCAAATTTTCGAGTTCCCTTCTCATGCCATACTTTGTTGGTCCATCGTTGCCAAAAAAAGTGAATCGACTTTCATCACTCCATATGACAGTCCTCCATTGTCTTATTGTCCAATCTCGCCGATTCATACACCACTCAAGTCGATTTTGTTGTTGCTTTTCATTAAGAAGTGGTTTTAACGCCACATTATGAGAATGAATACCAATTTGATTCAAAATTTCTATAAATCGTTTTAACAGAAACATTTATACCAGTGTCTTCATTAAGAGAATTTTCGTATACCATCAGCTGCAGCTCTATTATTAGTTTTAACAATTTCCTTCAAAACACTTTGTTCATTACCACCAACCAATCTGGGTCGGCCGCTTCTTTTTTTTCTTAAGGGTGCTTTGGAAGCTGAATTGTATTTTTAACAGTTGAAATTGGAAAACCAAGTATGTCACTAATTTCTTTTCTCGTACCGCCTTTTAAAAGGCCAATGATTTGTGATCTTTCAATTCACAGTTCTTTCCCATTTTTTCAAAATCAACATTTTCACGATTTTTACATCATCTTTTAATTTTTAATTTTTCATGACAAAACTTCAAATTTAATATTACGAATACATTCTTGAGAACGAGAGCTTTCGAATGACGTAAAGTTCACAATATTTTAATTAGTATAATTTTGAAATAAATTCAAAAGAAATTTTGGACGCAAACTTTTGTCCACCAAGCGTATATATCTTTGTAAGCAATATGGCCAACAAGGAAAAGGTTATAAAATGGTTCAGATTTTGGTATGTTATGTTATAAATTAATCATTTTCCCAAATTTTCTGTTTCACTTTGATTTTTGTTTGACCAACTGAATTTGTTTTTCGAAGAGGGTAGGGTTGTTGGTGAGTAAGCATGCCACTGACCAGACAGCAACCCAGGACTCAAAACTCTGAATTCAGGTAAATCCAAAACAAAAACCCATGTTGCAACTTCCGAGTTGGAGAATTTTCAAGCCAGTCTTAGCACCAAATTTATTCTAGTGAGAGAGGAATACAACACAAGGCAATTATCACACAAATGCCGAACCTCATCAGCAATCAATGCCCATATGGTGGCATCCAGCCTGGTCTGAGGGGAGCATAAGAAAAGTTTTGTCCAAAGCTTTCCAACATTGGGGACCTTCACCTGTGGAAAAAGTTCCATAGTTATGAGACGTGTTAAGAGCACCCAACTACTACATGTTGGTGACAGGAAAGTTTTAATTAAATCTGAAACCTGTGATCAACTTCAGATTAATTATTCATAAGGAACCATATGATGGGAAGGAAAATAATTTTTTGATCCTCTCCATTTACTTATTCTTGTGAGCCCAGAGATCTGAGTAGACTTGCATTATTAAAAGTTTCGTTTATCCATGGCCTTGGTGTTATTACTACCTGGATGATGCAATTGTTTGTTATGTCAATGATGATATCAAATGTATTGCATAATAATCATGACCATTGTGAATATTTGTTGGATGGAGGTATTCGCATACAAGGAAATGATTAAATAGCCAAGTCATGTTTGTTTTATTCATAATGTTTGCTCGGATATTTGTAGTAAATTAATTAAACGAAATGCAACCCGTTTAAAAAATCATTATTATTATTGAATTGAGCTAGAATTCCTTCCTACTCGTAATACAAATTCTTCGAATTATTTATTCGTTTATTATTATTATTCGTTTATTCGTTTGTATTTATTCGAATTATTTAGTTTTTTTATTTATTTTATTCGTTTTGTTCCTTTTGTTTATTCGTTTTATTAGAATTATTCGTTTTATTCATTATTCATTCCATTCGAATCAACGAGCCATCGTTTATTCGAATCACCCGGAACAATGAGTCACAGTTCCAGATTCGATTCCAACAATACCATGCATATTAGTATGAGGCGGAGTGATTTAAAAGAGGTTTGGGAATTATTTATCCTCACTGATCATTATATAAAATCACATGACTATACTCTACCCTTAACGGACGAGGTTTTATAATAATAACTTGTCCCAATGCGGTTTAGGAGGAGCTTAAAACTAAAATTGGATATGATGTCGATCACATCCAAAAATTAAAGAAATCAAAAAAAAAAATGACAGATTATATTGGATATAGTTATGCTTTGGTAAGTATCATTCCACCGCTAGCATTTATAAAACAAATATTATATATTGAATGAGTGAATATATCTATTAAATTAATATATTTTTTTAAACGTTGGTTCATTAAATTATCAAGACTGTTACTTTAGGTGGAGTCGTTGGTTATGTAAAAGCAGGTTTTTATTTTATTTACTCTTTGCTTGATAATTTAATTATCAATCGTATTTTGTTTGATGAACTGATTTTAAATGATTAGGTAGCTTACCTTCCTTAATTGCTGGTTTGAGCTTTGGAGGACTTGCGGTAATTAATAACCATATTAATATCATTAATTTTAAATATAATATAATCAATCATTATTTTGTCCTTTTCAACGTTATTAAAAAAGGCATATGCAGCAAATCGAGTTAGCACTAATCCGAAAAATGTTGGAATGGCTTTAAGTATGTAATTGTATGGATGTAACAACAACATCATCAACAATATTATTATCCATCCATTCTTATTCGACTTATCTTTGATATATATTTTTTTTCAATATAGTTGTTTCCTGTGTATTACTCATCGTGATGGGTGTTCGTTTCTATAATAGTGGTAAATTCATGCCTGCTGGACTTGTTAGTATTCTCAGGTAAATAATAACAAAATCATTATCGTGATATTGGATGGTAGATAGTATTTATTAAATTTGCTTATATATCATTCATTATTATATAGTTTGCTATCAGCTGCTCGTTACACTTATCGATACATTTCTTAATTAATCAATAGATTTTTTTAATCAGATCATTATTATTATTTATTTAAAAAATAATATATCACATATATATGCATGTGTATATATACGTTTACACTTATCAAAATTCCCTTTAATGTCCGTGTCCATCATCTTCACCTCTTTGCTCTGGTTCAACCTATTGTCATTATTTTTTAAATTTTTAAGAAAAGGATCAATAAATTAATTAAATTATCATCATCATTATTATTATACAATTAAATTCCGTCCAAACAAATATTTACCTTAATCATATCATCAATTCTAAGAATTGAGATGGCGGCTTCTGTTGCTGATTTAAGTGACTTGATTTTTGACATTGCAGGTTCCAATACACCTGCGCTTAAATTGTCTCTAAGTTCACCTTTAAGCAAATCTAATCCATAATATTTAAGGTTTTTTTTTGGATCGTCGAGCGTTAAAATATTTTGTGATGCGTTATGATATGCACGTAATTTTGCAACCAGATCGGTTGAATCCTTTGCTGCATTCACTGCGAGCGTTTTTGGAATAGCAAGAAGTGCATTTGCAAATTCTGCTATTGCAAGTTGTTCACGTGAACCCTACAAATATATTTATATTTATGTTTATATTAAAAGTTTTTTTGCTTTCTTAATGCAACAAATATGTATGTGTATAATTTACCAATGTGGTTGCGAAATTTTCTAAATAAATACTTAAAGCAGTTTCTACTGCACCACCACCAGGAACGACACTATTGCTCTCTAAGGTTCTTTTAACAACCGATAACGAATCATGTAAAGCTCTCTCCATTTCATCCAACATATAATCATTTGCTCCACGTAAAATGATTGATGAAGAATTTTGTGCTTTGGTTCCTTTGATGAGAATACATTCGTCATCAGAAATACGTTCTTGAAGAACTTCATCTGCCAATCCAAGATAAGATGGCTCGAATGTTTCTTCGCCCTCAAGATTAGCAAGTGTAGAAACAAGTGTAGCTATAAACATATATTATTTACTAAATACAAATATACATATTTATACATGTGTTTAAGTTTGTATAGTAAATTTAACAAACCTCCTGTTGCTTTAGCAATTCTCCTTAAATCCTCTTTTTTACAACGACGAACTGCCATTGCTCCTGCATCTATGAAAAATTTTAAACACAAATCATCGATTCCTTTTGTTGTAAAAATAACATTAGCTCCTGTATTAAGAATCTTTTGTATACGTTCAATTGTAATATCAGACTCCCTATAAACATTAATAATAATAAATTATTATTGCATAGTTATGTTGCTTTTAAAGAATAAAAGATTATTATTATAAACCGTTTGCGAATATCTTCTAATTTATCAGGGTCATCAATAGTAATTTGGACGCCTAAATGCATTCTAGCCTTTTGAAGATTCATATCTAGGCATGCAATTTTGGCATTTGTAATTCTTTTTTTCATTGCTAAATAATTATTTACATTATAATTTAATTTATTAAATCATATAAAAAAAACCAATATTTTTTTAATCCAAAAAAATCACCTTGTGCTGCAACTGTACAGTTCAAAGCATAACCTTTAACAAAAATTGATTCACGGGTACTTTTACCATGAGCTTTAAGTACATTAACAGCTTTTACTGGATATTTAGTTTCTCCTCGAGAATTGGTAGACCTTACTGCTTGAATTGCATCAACAACGATATTTGCAAAAAATTCATCGTCGCTATTTCCCACTTGAGTTAGTAAATCAAATAATATTATTTTTATTAAATGATATAAAGTTACAACTAACCTTCCGATAATTTTACTAGACATGCTGGTTTTAGCAACATTTATCAAACATTCCCGACCTAATGTATCAACTTTTGTGATTAAATGATCGACAATATATTTACATGCTTCTTTACTTGCAAGTCGATAACCAGTAATTATCGTGGTTGGATGAATCTTATTTTTTACAAGTTCATTGGCTCTACGAAGTAATTCTGCAGCGATGATAACTACTGATGTTGTACCATCACCAACCTCTTTATCTTGTTGTTGTGCCAATTCAACCAATACTCTTCCTGCTGGATGTTCTACTTCCAATAAATTGAGAATTGTTGCTCCATCGTTTGATATAGTTACATCCTTTTTAAATAATCATAATTATGATTGTGATCAATAAATTGAAATAAATAATACAAATATTAAATATATAGTCATATAGGTATATCCTTGAATATAAATTTGTATACAATCACTCACACATGTATATAAATATGCTTGGTAAATATGATATAATCAAACTAATTACCTACCCCAATATCGTCAACTAACATTTTATCTAAACCTACAGGTCCAAGTGAACTTTTAACAATGTTTGCAATAGACATTACAGCAATTACTAAAAAATTGCAAATAAGATAATCAATGATTAAATATACATTAGTTATACTGTTTTTATGCCTGTCTTTCTTTGCCACAACTACTTGTCAATTCGTACCATTTTGGTTGCGAACTTCATTGCCAGAAATACGTTCACCGCCCAAAAATAATGAGGCATTACGATCTCTTTGATACATCTTGAATAATTAGTATATTTGTTAAAAAATTTGATATGTTTTGTTTCGATCAAAAAAAAAAATTTTATTTGTTTTTTGCAGCGAGATTGGATATGCAGTTACACGACATGCTTGTCTATATATATCAGTTATGCAAATTTAAATTTTTTGTTTTTAAAAAAAAAAGTCTTTTTTCTAAATTTGATTTTTTTCCCAAACAACGCATTATATCGTAGGTTTTTCATTTTATTGTTTTTAAAAAAGAATTAAAACTGTTTCAAATTAAATTTAATACTTCACATGTTCACATAGAACTTCATCAACATTCACTGTTAACTATTATTACACATATACTCCAAAGCAACCAAACAACTTCATCAATCAATAAAAAATTGAACTTTAGACTAACCACTACCCATATTCTTTATTAATAATAATAAAAAATGAATCTTGACGAACTTTGGAGTGAATATAAAAGTAACCGAGACGGTGATCATTATACAGATAACGCTTCTGTAATTTTTGTCCCGACAGCTTCTGGCGCACGAGGTTATGATGCCGTTAGACAATTCTTGGCAAAGGCATATGATCCTCGCGTACTCAAAATAACCGAAAGACCAGTTTACAGAACAATTGGGACTGATTCCGTCGTTGAAGAGGCGGAAATTACAATTCTTTTTGTTAGCGGCGATGGTGCTTGGATCGTACCTGGTGTTGACAGTAGACACACAATTGATAACAAAGTCGTCATTCCAATGGTAGGTTTATTGATCAATTTGAAGCCTGTGTAAGCATGGTTGATTCTTTTGAACTTTTCACGTGTCGTTGTTATTTCTTTAATCAAAAAATTGTGTATGTGATAGGTAACTTCGGCATTATATGAAGGTGATAGAATCTCTTCAATTGTAAGTGATTTACTAATAATGTAGTAGTTATCGTTGCTATTTTTATTATTACTACTACTATCATTGATATTATTAATCCATACACACAAATATGACTGATAAATTTTTTTAAATATAGCGCGTTTATTGGGATCAAGCTTCTGTGTTGAAACAACTTAAATTGTAATTATAAAAGATTTGACATGTTCTGTTAAATAGCGAAATATTAATAACAATGGTAATTCATTTATATCATTATTTGGTTTTTTTTTGTATAGAATTTCTGAGAAGAGTCCTTGGCCAGTAATAACTGACAAACAGGTTGATGCATTGATTAATCCTCCAAATGTACATCTCAATCCATTTAGTAAAAATCTTCTCAGTGCTGGTTTGTCGCTAATGAATTCCAATGCGCAAATGAAAGTCGATGGTAATATGATTTATTAACAGTATATTTTTATTTCGTAAATAAATAATTATATCACTGTTAACAATTTTTGAAAAAACAAATATATATTACAGAGCAAATAGAACAACAACAACCTCGTCGTAATATCCATACTTCTAGCCGCGTTAGTCAACCTGGTGGTACTGGTGGCAAATCTTCAATAGTTTTCAGCCACGATACTGAAGATCGTAAGAATTGTTCTCACCTAATTTTTCTTTTCTTAAAACAACTTTTTATTGATTTTATTGTGTCTAAACTAATATACAAATAAATAGCTGCTGCTAGTCGTACCAGATACAATTCAAACAAGAATGCTTCACATTTCTCTATTGGTGAAAATGACAATGACGATAATATTTCTGAAGCTGGTTCAATCACTGGTTCCAGCAAACGACGAGGAAAATCTCAGTTTGAATCAGGTGTCGAATTTGGTACCAATAAATCCGAACATTCAACTCGCCGGTAAGTTTTTACTATATTGCTGTTAACTTTTAAAAATCATTGCCACTTGTTATATATTATTTACTGATTTTAATAATAATTCACACGTATGTTTTTATATTTCAGCATCTTAAAACCTCCTGAATCTCAAATCACCTTTGGTTAAAAAAGATAATTCAAACACTTTAATGGTGTTAATATAAATTTAAAATGCAAAAAAATAATTTTCTTTTTATTTATCAAAAAAACAAATCATTATTTATAAATTCATTATTATATATTATTTATAAAATTTATAAAATTCTAATAATTTATTTTTAAAAATTTATTAATATTCAATAAATAACATTCTAAATAAAAAAGTCCTCAAATTTATATATCGTGTTCAGATGTAGCAAGTGAAGCAGTGTCATCTTCATCGACGTCACCCTATTGTTTATATATTATTAATTGTGAGAAAATCTTATGATTTATTAAATAATAAATAAATAATCAGTTAAACATACCCTTACTGAACCTGTTCCGGTCGTATTAACTAAAGAAATGTAAATATATATATAAATAAATATAAAATACAACAATAACATTATAAGACATAAAAATGACTTAGAGAGTTAAACCTACCTTCCATACTTAACATACTCATATTATCTCTATCATCATCTACAGAGGCAACTGAAGATAAAACCTACAAAGAATAATTTTGAAAAAAAAAATTATATATATCGAATTCCAATTTAATATTTAATTAATTGTCATTATTAAAAACCCTTTTTCTAAAGCTTACATCATCATCAAGTTCGCCGTTTATGTTAATTCTTCTTACAATGCTATTCACTAGCCTTGTATGAATTGGAGATGATAAATTAGGTGGCATTACTCCATCAGGGTATTTTTCCTTTATATCTATTTTTTATATAACAAAGTATTTAAAATTTTCTTTAAAAAAAAATCAAAATATATATTTTTTTTTTTTTATGGAGCAAGTTATTTACCAGAAATGATATCATTCACTTGAGTTTCTTTGTTTTCTAAATATGCAGCAGCAGGAATAACATTACTACGTGCTTTTTTTGAAAGTTCTTCAGCAATCAATGCCTGTTTAGTAATTAAAGTTAATGAAGATTTCTTTGTTTTTCAAAAAAAAAAAAGCTAAAATATATATTCACATGTTTAAAATCTGCAAATAAGTTTTCGTAATCGGCTGGATCAGCTAAAGCCTCTGCTGCCTTTTTTTTGTTTTGTTTTTCAAGACTTTCTTTCCATAATTTCACCACTCTCGAAATTTGACTATTAAAAAAAAACTATATTTAATAAGTAAATGAAAAATTATACAAGTAAAATTTAAAATAAAACCTTGGCATATATGTTCGAGCAAACATTGCTGCTTCTGGAGTACGATCTGTCTCAATTAGAATATCTATACACTCTTCAATTTGACCAAGTTGTAAATAACAAATAAATGCTACGTTGTTTTTTCCATCAGCAGCTACATAGTTTTTAAAAAAATAACGTTTCAAAATGAGCTAGATTATTTTTTTGGAAAAAATGCTTTAATAATACATACCCGCTGATTCTGCTAATTCTTTAATGCCTTTAGAGTTTCCGGATGCAGTATATAACAATAATAAACTACTTAAATCCTTAGCCTTCTTAAGGCATTCTTCAGCCAGCGAGAACTAAAATTATAAATTATATAATATTAGAATTATTTAAGAAAAAAATTGTTAAGTATTAAAAAAAAGTACAACCTTCCAAGCATTTAAAGCAGAATCGCCAACAATTTTCCATTTTGTCTCAGTATCTACTTCACGTGCAATTTCAACAGCTATATCAAGTTTGTTAAGCTGTACAGCGAGCTCGAATTTGTGTTCCATATCATCTGAAACTTCAAGTGCAAGTTCTTTCAGACCTAGTAAATATATAAGTAGATATGTTTTTTTAAAAAAAAATACAATGTAATTTTATTATCTAAACTATGAAAATGTTTGTTATACCTTGACTCTCCAAAAATCTTGCAATTCGATTTATTTGATCACTGGGTACAGAAGAAAATAAAGATTCTGCAGTTTCAAGATCGTTTCTGAGTATGGCAGTTTGATATTCAATAACGGCTAACGAAAGAGAATAACTATAAACATTAACGTCCTAGAAAAATTATGTGCTTTTAGTTGAAGAATTTTCTTAAAAGCAAAAAAATTAACTAACTACACTTCTATCAAAAATGTTTACTTTGTCAGCCAAATATATACGATTGTCCTTAGGAATGTAACCCAGTAAATACATGTTTCTATCCACCAGACGATAGCGGTGATGATGATGTTGTTGTTAATGTTGATTACGATAACAAATTTGGTTAGAATAACATCTTTTTAAATGTAAAATTATTGTTTCTAACTGATCACTTACGTATCAAAATGACTAATTGTAAATGTTTGAGCACCAACGAGGTAATTTAAACGATTAATGGTATTAGTATAAATAAAACAATCTCCGACCCATGTACCCGTTTTAATGCTAAAAAAAAAAAAATAAATTGATCAGTAAAATGAAAAAATTATTGAATTAAATCGATTTGAATTCAATTTTACCTCTCTTGGATATCTATAAGCAGTTCAAAAGCTTGTTCAACACCTTCTTCACCAACCTCATTACCGTCTTCTATAAATTGTTGATATGCTTGACGATTAAAACGTAAAACATAAAAAGAATCCTCACAAGCTATCGTTACAAGATCACCAATATCTGACCAGTAAACCTGTTGAAAATTTATTCACGTACTGATTGGTAATAAATAATAAATTAAAAAAAAACAAATTTCAGTTATAAAATTAACATTTACATTCTTTGGAACTATGGCAATCCTTCGAACTAATAATCCTGTTTCCCAGTCATGCAAATTTAAAAAAGAAGAACTTTTAACGCCCAACAGTGTACCACCGAATATTCCTTCAGCTGAAAAATTTAGCTTAAGCGCATTTGGTCTTTCCTTAAAATTTTTATAAAGTTTGATTTTGGTAGTTGATTCTCTAACAGCATATCTATATATATATATATATATATATATATATATATATATATATATACATTAATTAATATACTACAAATATTAATTAAACTTTTTAATTACGAAAATAAATAAAATATAGCATACTCGTTAGAATCTAATGCCCATACAAATTCTAATCCATTTCCAAAACCTTTATTTCTCCAGGCCAATGCGGTATAAATAATATATTCACCATCACCACAAACCACCACAAATCTTTACAAGAATTCAAAGAAAAAAAAATTTTAATTAAATAAAAAATTTGAAAAATGATTTTCAAATTTTTTAAAAGTAGGGGATGCTATCTTTCGGGGATGTTATCTTTTGAGACTTTACGGTAATTAAAATTTTTTATTTACAAACCTTCCATTAGGACTATGTTGTAATGTCTGTGGATATACTTCACAACTACCTAAATCTTTAACTGGTAATGGTAAACGTTCACCGTCTTTGAAATTATCATCTAACCAATAATATAATAATCAATAATATCCATTAACAAGAAATCGTTTAGATGATGATTAAAAAAAAATACATATTGAAAATTAAAATTACCATGACCAGCCTTTATATTGGCAGTTTGAATTTCGTTATGTTTAGCCCAAATTATTTTTCCTGAATTATCCATACTAACTGCAGGTTGTTCACGACCAAGCTATATATATATATTGTTAATTTAATTTCATCATTATTTACGTAAAATAATAAATAGAAAATCATTATACCAACCTTAATACAAACTGCACCATCATCGTACCCAAATGCAACACTGTTATTTCCTTTTTGATAAGCGACTGTCCATACACGTTCCAATCCATAATTTAATGTGTTTTCCAAGCGATAAGTATTTGAATGCCAAATCTTGACCGTACCATCCTCACTACCAGATATAATTATCGGTAGTTCTGGATGAAAACAAGCAAATGCAGCATTTTGTGTATGTCCTTCAAGAGTTTGAACACATGATTTATTTTGATAATCCCAAATTTTAACAAGTTTATCATCAGCTGCTGATACAAGATATGGTTTTTCACCACCATGATAATAATCTACCCAATTCACTCCTTTTTCATGGCCTTCGAGTGTAAAGTTTGCTACAGCAGAACCAAGAGACCAAACTTTAATAGTTCGATCTAAACACGCAGATGCAAAAGTATTTGAATCTTTTGGGTTGAAATTAATATTCATCACATAATGTGTGTGACCTTCAAATATCTGTTTAAAAAAGAGAAATCTAATTGATTAATTGATCTTCTAATAATAATAAATAATTAAATGATTTAATATAATCAAAATTCAAACCTGAATACATTTCCATCCTTTTTCCCAATCCCATAGCTTGACAGTCATATCATCTGACCCTGTCAAAACAAAAGGTTGTGTAGGATGTATTGCAATACATCTAATATAATCCGGATGTGCTTCAATTGTTGTAACTTTTTCATGTGTATTATAATTAAAGACTCGTACTTGCATATCATCTGAACCAGTGATCAACCAATTTTTACGAGAAATAAACTTCGCTGCTCTAACTATATTTCATAATAATCATGGTAGCAATAATTTGTTATTTCATGTTTTATACATGTTAAAATTTATATTGATGATTTGATGATCGTCCAAAATTACCTGGTACATCTGTTACCTCAAAAGTTTTCACTAAAGCCTGAAATTTACAAATATTTTAAATCTAGCTAGACTTCATTCTTAAAACCAAATTACTAATTATTTACTTGTGTTTCATAGTTCCATATATAAACGGTTCCATTGTACAAACTTGCAAGTAACCAAGGTTCTGTTGGATGGAAATCTACACATTTTACACGATCCGAACGAGCAAAAAGCTTACGCTATATATATATATATATATATAAAAACAGAGATCTAAATTAAGATTTAGATCCTTTTTAATAATCACAAGAACTAAACTGCACAAATGCTATTTCTTCACCTTAATTTCCAATCTCATACCCTAATAAGATTAAAAAATCAAAAAGTTAGATTTTAATGAATTTTGATTTACAAATTATGTGTTTTGAGTTTTTTAACATTTTCTCACCATTTTAAAAAAATTAAAATCTAATCGAAATTCAAAAAAAAATTTTAAACAACTCGTGTTGCACGTTGTAAATCAATTAACTTTTTTGAAGGTGACCACAACCACTTTTTTAGCAAAATGATTTATTTTGTTTGTAGGAAAAAACTAATTAAAAAAAAATATTATTTTAAATGACAACTTCAAACTCTAATTCTACTATAAGCTTAACGACTAACTCTACTTCAAATGGGGTAGTGGTCGTGCTTGAACCCTACGCGATACACATTATTAATAGTATCGTTCAAGATTTAACTTTTCTTCATCAGCAAGGCTATATTGAAAAGGACGTATTAGATGAAATTAGCTGCAAGTTACCGAAACCAGCTATACAAAAGAATAAAAATACAATAACTTCTTCACCTACATCATCGGTTGCTGCTCCACAATCACCAGCTCCACAATCACCAGCTCCACAATCGTCAGCTCCATCACCAAAAACGACAAATTCAACAATGGACTCACCTGTTCTAGAAGAACAAAGCGAAAGTACAAATGGAAACCAAAGGTTTCCTTTACCAACTCAACATGAAATAAATTCAATAAATGCGCAATTAAATCAATTTGCATTAAAAAATTCTTCGTCTCAAGCTTCCTTAACAAATTCAAGTAAGATTTATTATGGATTATTAGTATTAAAATATTAATGTTTTTAAAAAAATTTTTTTTTTGAATTAAATAGTTGAAGGTTCAAACTACTCGGATACTTCTTTGACAAAGTCTCCAAAAATCCATCCTATATATGAACAATATGAAAAACGAAATACAACAGAAAAATTAATTGCACAAAGATATCAAAGCTCTGCAGAAGCAACAAGAAATAATATTAATGAAAATGGAATTGAACGACATTTTGATAACCCATATTCTATCACTCTTCCAAATGCTCCACTCGCAATCGTTGAAGCATTATGGGATTTCAATGGTTTGTTTTCTTTTTCTTTTTTCTTTTTTATTATGTTTAACAAGTATTTATTTATACATGTTAAAATAGGAGATACTGATGATTTGGCTTTCCAAAAAGGAGATAAGATAGAAGTTATTCAATGTGGTATATGTTTCAATTCATTCAATTCTTCCCCGACTTACATTGATTTTATTACATGCAAATATTTTTATTAACTATTGAATAATAATTGATTTTTTAATTCCAAGTAAATGATGAATGGTGGTATGGAAAAATTCAAGGTCGATCTCATTATGGAATATTTCCCAAGGTTTTTACCAAAATTTTGTAAGTGAATTGTTTCGAATTCAGCTATAAACTATAGGGTTTTTACAAAACATTTTCACGTAACTTTTTTTTGTATTTTAAAGGTCACAGGTAAATTATACTATTCCCAATGATCCTGTTATGAATGAGTCACCAAACGGAAATACTCTAACATACTACCCACCACCACCACAACCATTAAACCCACAGACACCACCACAACCACCACAGCCACAAAAGCCAAACCAATTACAACTTCAGCAACAAAAACAACCGCAGCAGAAGCAAGCAATTAAAAGTTCAAATCAACTCAACCAACAAATACAATATCAAATACCAGCTCGGCCAATCTCACAGGTGGTTTATCCTAATTCTAAAGGACAACCATTGCCTCAAAATGGTCAGAGAACAGGAAAACGCACTTCCTACCCTAATTACGCTCAACCATATAATAATTTACAAACTATTAATAATCCTAGAATGCGACCCCCCACTTCAAATAAATAAATAAATAAATTTATTGAATTTACTTTACCAGAGTTGTAAAAAAAGAGTTTAGACTTGTAACAATAAGATTAACATATGTATATATATAAAGGATATATAAATCATAATAAATTATTATAAATGTATCATTACAAAATATTCATAGATATGTTATTGTGGTGGATTCAATATAGAAGACATCGAAGATGCAGAAAATGTTCTACGAGAAAAGTAACTAGATTTTTCTTTTTCTTTTTCAACTTTCTATTTTTTAATAAAAAATAAATAACATTTAATAATATATTCAAGAAAAATAAAAATTAGTCAATAATAACAATTATTATTTTACCGGTGGACTCATAAAAGTTTTTAATTCATCTATATATATATGTAAAAAGAAATTATTATATTATTATTTAAAAAAATAAAAATAAAAAATAAAAAAAAAAGATTTTTTGTATAATTCAGAATATATTATGGCAATAAAATTTTTTATCTTCAATGAAAATATCTCAGAACAGGTCTGAAAAAATATATCATCATAATTATTTTTTTTTTTTAATTTTTTTTTTTTAAGAAAAAATAAATACTTGCCAACTTTTTCTTTAGGTAATATTGAAAATTGGATTGGATTAGCCTCAGTATGATTTTCGAATAAAACAGTTTCAGAACGTGAAAAATTTGCAGATTGTGATGCCATATTTGCAAAAGTTTTTATATCTTTATTATATCTAGTAATAATAATAGTAATAATTAATAATAAATCATAACGAATAACGAGTGTTATTAAATAATAATTAATTAATTAATTAATAATGAATTTTTTACTCTACAATTTATAAGCGTCTATACCAAGACAATATTTTTCTGACAAATTATCCAGTACCTCTTTCTTAAATGATTTTTTGATATAATGAAGAATATGGAAGATAAAATATTTATGAGTTGTCCAGTCTTTGAACCGTTGAGTTAGAGAGAATTCACCAGTCTCAGCATGAACCAATGGATGAAATAGTCCTTGATTATTTATAGTAGAAGATGGAAATACGATAGTAGGTGCAACATCTGGATATGTGATTTAACAACAGTTAAGGGTGGGTTTTTTTTAATTAAAACAATTTCTTTTTCCATTTTGTTTTTTTTTTATTAAAAAGGATATTCAGCAGGAATGTCAATTCTAAATTGAAATACGCCGCCTTTGTAATAACCCTTATGAATAAATATGACACCGTACCAAACTAAGAGAGTGTATTAAAAATTTATAAATTTATTTGTCGCACGTAATAATAAAAGTAAAAATCTAAGACCATACCATAAAATTCAGCAGATGGCATAACATAAACACCACTTGGACAATGTTTAGGGTTACGAAGGTTAGTGCTGAACATGTATATTAAAAAAGGATAAATAAATAAAAGTATAGGCATAGATTATTAAATTAAAATTTTTTTTTTCAAAACCAACTCTATTGTGTGTAGTAGGTTACTTACAACTCGATCATTAATTCCATTCTTCGAAAACGTTCGTCTCTAAACTGTGGTTTTTGTTGTCTATCACCGTCAGAACCACCTTTAAAGGCAGTTTCTTCTTCTCGGATAGAGTTGGTTGCATTTTTACTTCGCTTAAATGTTGTAACAGAAGACATTTTTTAAAAAATTACAATCATAACTCGTTTATATCCCCACTTATTTACATCCCATCTTTAGTTGTATCCCCAATATGTGATGGGATAAATTTCCCTATTGTAAAATAATATAAATATACCTTGTTTGTATCCCATTGAGTTATATCCCTATCCCAAATTTTCAAAATTTCAAGCCATGTTAATTAAAAAGGCTGTGGTAAAGTAAATAAAATAAAGTGGTATATGAATTAATGGTTATGTAAATTAATGACTGTGGCAAGGTTAGCAAATGTGTGGTCCATTGGGTCCATTAGTGTAACACTTTAATATTTTATTAATGGCAATGGACCAGTCAATTTGCCAACCCCGGGCTGTGGTAAAAAAGCAATTCACCTAATACTAATATTGCTGAAGGTATTACAGTCCATCACAAACGTCAATAGAAGAAGAACCAAAAATCTCACATCAAGATGGGAAAAAGTCAATTGAGATTACAAAAAGTTTTTAGAACAAAGTAATTTTGCTACTAGGGAGGATATTAAGTATATTTATAATAAAATATTTAAATGTATCTACAGATAGAAAAAAACATCAATCTTCAATTATTAATAAATAAATTTTTGATAAATTGTCACGTGATGGATTTTAGTTATATGGGGCATACTGCAACAAAATCAGACAAAGTGAACATTGGTATTACCTAGGGGTAAGTAAATAAATGGGGGGGACAACTCGATGTTACACATATAGATCTTGTGAATCCAAAACTGTCACGCCTTAAAAATTAAAAATGATGCG
>CAUDNR010003246.1:38535-77022 GCA_958430865.1 Entrophospora sp. SA101 | reverse complement strand
CATAAAATGAAAGGTGTCTTTTTCTTTTTGTTACAAAGTGAAGAAGGTGATATATATAAAGTGACTCTTGATTGCGAGGACGATAAGGTAAAAGCTATTAAAATAAAATATTTTGATACTGTACCTGTTGCGGTATCATTATGTATACTTAGAGCTGGTTTTTTGTTTGTAGCTACTGAATTTGGAAATCCGTAAGTTTAAACATTTTATTTATTTTTTTGAAAAGTCCGAAAATTTTTGAAAAACATTAAAACTTTTTTTTTTGAATAGTCGGCTATACTCTTTTACAAGTCTTGGTGATGATAATGATGAACCAGAATGGTCTAGTAAAGATTTTATGGATACTGATACTGAAGCACCAGTAGCATATTTTAATCTTAGAGAATTACAAAATTTAGAAAGGGCTGATGAATTAGAAAGTTTAAATCCATTAATTGATGCTAAAGTAATAAAATTTTTTTTTAATAAAAATTAAAGTTAAAAACTATGATAATTAATAATTGTTGTTATTTAGGTTCTAAATCTTATGGATGACGATACTCCTCAAATATATTCTTTGTGCGGCAGGGGAGCAGGTTCAACTTTTAGAATCTTGAGAAATGGCTTAGAAGTATCTGAAATGGCTGTTTCAGAATTACCAGGAAATCCTAATGCTGTATGGACCACCAAACTTAGAGCAGAAGGTTTGCCTATAATTATTTATTGGATGATTGTTGGTGTTGGTTATATTAATGTGTTTTTAAATACCTTTGTTCTATTTATTGTTATAGATGAATTTGATGCTTATATAATAGTTTCATTTGTGAATGCTACATTGGTATTATCTATTGGCGAGACTGTGGAAGAAGTTACAGATACAGGATTTCTTGCATCAACACCTACTTTAGATGTCCACCAACTTGGTAATGATGCATTACTTCAGGTATACATCTATTTATTTTATGAATAATTTTTTGCTTATACAGCCAAATTAATCTATTCATATTGAATTCACGCTTCTTATATAAGATATATCCTCAAGGAATAAGACATATTAGAGTTGATCGTCGTGTTAATGAATGGAAAACTCCTGGTAATAAAACAATCGTCAAAGCAGCTACCAATAAACGACAAGTCGTTATAGCCTTGACTGGTGGTGAATTGGTTTATTTTGAATTGGATAGTCAAGGACAACTGAATGAATATCAGGAACGTAAGGAAATGTCAGCAAATGTGTTATGTTTAAGTATTGGTGAGGTTCCTGAAGGAAGACAACGTTCAAGATTTTTGGTATGATGTACAATTTATTTTATTTCAAGGTGTTTATTTTTTGAATTAATTAATTTATTGTTGTTTTTGATCAAAAATTAAAGGCTGTAGGTTGTGATGACAATGCTGTAAGAATTCTTTCACTCGATCCAGACAATACTTTAGAAATACTTAGCACACAAGTATGTTTATATATAATATATAATAATAATATATAATAATAATATTTGTTAATATATAAGTTTTCATTTTAATCATGGCCTATATTTTATTTTTTATAGGCTATTAGTGCCTTACCACAATCATTAGTCATTATTGAAATGATGGATATTGGAACGGACGCTTCTCATGGAACTCTATATTTAAATATAGGTTTACAAAATGGTGTTTTGTTAAGAACAGTTTTGGATACTATAACTGGAGCTTTAACGGATACAAGACAAAGGTATAAGATTAAATTTATTTACACACATTCATATAAATTCATGATATTAAATAAATATTGATATTTATAAAATTATATTGTTACAATATAGATTTCTCGGAGCACGTCCTGTCAAATTGTTTCAAGTTACAATACAGGGAGCTCCAGCTGTACTTGCTTTATCGAGTCGACCTTGGTTAAGCTATACTTTTCAATCCAGACTACATCTAACACCGCTTTCTTATGACATGCTTGAATACGGTTCAAATTTTACTTCACCGCAAGTACCTGAAGGTATAGTTGCTATATCAGCCAACACATTAAGGATATTTGCTGTAGAGAAATTGGGCACTGTGTTCAATCAAGTAGCTATACCGCTCAAATACACGCCACGTCATTTTGTTCTTCATCAAAATTCAAGAAACTTTGTAATAATTGAAAGCGAGCACAATACTTACTCGCCTACCGAAAGAAAAAAGTTAATAGAATCAAAAATCAATGCTGGTACAGAAGTAAACGAAAGTATCTTTGATTTGCCACAAGAAATTTTAGGATTACCTAAAGCTGAAGCTGGTAAATGGGCGTCTTGTATTCGTGTTGTGAATCCATTTCAGAGCGAAACTATGTCAGTGATTGAACTTGAAGATAACGAGGCAGCTTTTAGGTGTGTATTTTAATATTGCGTACAAATGTATATATATATATTACATTTCTTTATTATATAAAATTAAGTGTTTGACATTTAAAAAATTTACCAATGTCATTTAACATCATTTAGTGTTGCAACAGTAAATTTCCATGGTCATAGCGAGGTATTCCTTGTGGTTGGTGCTGCCAAAGATGCAAATTTAGCACCAAGAACTTGTTCTTCTGGTTTTCTTTATGTTTATCAATTTGTAGATAATGGAAACTCGTTAAAATTAATTCACAAAGTAAACTTTAAAAATTTATGGAAAAAAGTTTTTTAATTCAAATTTCCAAAGGAAATCTTTATGCTTAATTAACTAAATTTTTCTTTTATAGACAATATGTGATGATATTCCTTTAGCATTATTAGGATTTCAAGGAAGACTTTTAGCTGGTGTTGGGAAAGCACTTAGAATTTATGATTTAGGTAAAAGGAAACTCTTACGAAAATGTGAATCAAAGGTAACAATTATCATTATTATAATATATCTCGTTTTAATTCTTTGCGGGATGATAATAATCAAGTATTCTGTTTCTTGATAATTTTTTTTGGGGGAAATCAGGCAATTTCAAATTGTATTGTTAATTTGCATACGCAGGGCAATAGAATTATTATTTGTGATGTTCAAGAATCAATTCATTATGCATCATATAGACAACACGATAATCGAATTATTATTTTTGCTGATGATACTACACCACGTTGGATCACTACCACAACAATGTTAGATTACGATACAATTGCTGGTGGTGATAAATTCGGAAATTTCTTTATTGATAGATTACCAGCCGAGACTAGTGAAGAGGTGGATGAAGATCCTACTGGTAATAAGATTATGTATGAAAAAGGATATCTTATGGGTGCGCCTCATAAAGTAATTATCATCATCACGAAACTTTTTTAATTTATTATAATTGTAATTATTAAAAAAGATATTTATTAATTAATTGATTCAAATATTGTGTATATTGTTATTCTTTTCTTGAAAGGTTACTATGATAGCTCATTATCATGTTGGTGATATTATCACATCTATTCATAGAACCAATTTGGTAGCAGGTGGTCGTGAAGTCCTTGTATACACAGGTATAATGGGTAATGTGGGAGTATTTGTTCCATTTCTAACACGAGAAGATATTGATTTCTTCCAAACTCTTGAGATGCATATGAGAAATGAGGCGCCACCATTAGCAGGACGTGATCATCTTCAATATCGAAGTTTCTATGCTCCTGTTAAAAATATCGTTGATGGTGATTTGTGTGAACAATTTAATTTATTGCCAATGGAGAAAAAAAGATTTTTAGCTGATGAATTGGATCGTACACCTGCAGAAATTCAAAAAAAGATTGAAGATATGAGAGTGATGGCTGCTTTTTAAATAAAGTATAAAAACAATCTGTTTATTTAATTTTTTATATTAATAGATCGCCATAATTTTTTATGATTAATAAAATACTTTGGAAGATATAAAGTTATTAATTAATATAAATTATCGTAAATTAATTTAATAAAATTTTCAATTAAAGTTTTTTTTAACTTGCACCCCACCATATTTGTTATGTGATTCATCAAGAAATAAAAAAGGCAGAATATTGCTCCGATTTAATCAAAATTTTCTTTTTAAAAAATTTTTTTTTAAAATGTTGAAATATATTATTTTGATTTTACATATTATTATAATAGTACTCATTTCAAATCTTGTTAATGAAATGATTTCTGAACCATACATGGTGAATATTTTCTAATTGAACGAGTAACATTAATAATAGTAGTAATATGGTTGATTTATTTAGTTATTTATCTATTAGGATGAAATTTATCATATACCACAAGCTCAAGAATATTGTAAAGGAAAGTATGATAAATGGGATTCAAGTATAACGACGCCACCAGGATTGTGAGTTAAAAAAAAAGAGTTCGATTTTATTATTTATTATATATGATTGTGATTTAATTTTCTTATTTTTTTATTTCGTGATTTTTTTCTAAAGATATGTCTATAGCAATTTGATTTTATTACCAATGAGATTTATCAATGACAATCTAAACTTTTATTGTTCTACTAAATTATTAAGAATGACCAATTTGATATTTAGCATTGGAACTTTTATAATAATTAATCAAATGTTAAGCATCAAAAACAACGACCGCAACAATAGCAGTAGATTATTGTTAGTATTAAACACTTTTATACTGACAATATTTCCAATTAATTATTTTCATAATTTTTTATATTACACTGAGGCTGGATCAGTATTTTTTATATTATTTGGCTATCTGTTAGCAACTAAAAAGAAGTATTGGCTCAGTTCAATGGTAAATAAATAAATAAATAATAATTTTCAAGTTTTTTTAAATTGTTGTTTACTAAATATATATATATAAAATTTATGTTAATAATGATAGAGTTGTTTTATTAGTATTTTATTTAGACAAACAAACATTATTTGGACATGTTTTATTCTAGGAACCTCTATATTAAAATATTTATCAACTAGAAGTAGTAATAATAGAAACAATAGGAATCAGAAATTATTTTCATTGGGAAAAGATATAACTCTGGGTATAATAAATAAATATTTAAAAAATATGAATTTGTATTATCCAATTTTTGTACTTGCACTCATCATGCCCTTTTATTTTATTTATTTATATAGGCCAAGCAATAACAGAAATAATAACATTTGCTAGTTTGATTGTATTGAATCTATTAAATATTTTAATAATATTTTTTCCTTATTTTTTAATTTTAATTGGGTTTGGATTATTTTTGAGATTTAATGGTGGGATCGTGTTAGGTATGTGATTGTACATATATATGATTATTTGATTATTATGATTTCTAAATCGATCAATCATTCGTTCGTTCTAACAACACTCATCTCATCTTCCATCTCAGGAGATAAAGCTAATCATGTTCCAGTTTTTCATTTTCCTCAAATATTTTATTTTATATCGTTTACAACATTTCTATCGTCACCAGCAATTTTTAAATTTAGACACATTAAAATCATCTTTAGTAAAAAAATTATTTGGTAAATATTAGTTAGTTTACTATTTTTATAGTCACATTTTTATATACATGATATAATGAATCTATATTTATTATATATATATGTTTAGGATTACCATCAAGTTTATTCCAATAATGCTTTTAATTGCTTATCTAATTAGCGAATTTACGTAAGTCATTATAATATTATGTATGGTGTTTAAATTTTTTCCTGAAATTTACTTTAATACATGATTATTTCCACGTACACGTGCCACACAAACAATAGGTATGAACATCCATTTTTACTAAGTGACAATCGTCATTATACATTTTACATATGGAAGAATATTTATCGTCAACATGCATTAATCAAATACCTATTAATCCCAATTTATTTAATTAACGGATGGATCTTATGGGAAGAGTTAGCAAAACGGCAAACTTTTATATGGATTCTGATTTATTCGACGGCAGTTTGTTTATTGTTAATTCCTTCCCCGTTACTAGAATTTAGATATTTTATAGTTCCTTATTTGATTTATAGATTTAATATGATGAACGTGAATCAACCGTCGTTATTTTATAGAGTAGCATTAGAATTATTGTTGTTATATGTAATGATTTTTAATATAGACTCGATATATATTCGATTGTATCACACTTTATCTCGTCACCCATCAACTTTGTATGGTAATGGTAATAATGAACTTTATGATTTGGTGAATAAATATGAAAATTTCAAAAAAATTATGAAATAATAAAAAGGCTTTTGATTTTTTATTGATCTTCTATAACCACAACCTGATTATTTCCACGTACACGTGCCACACAAACAATAGGTATGAACATCCATTTTTACTAAGTGACAATCGTCATTATACATTTTACATATGGAAGAATATTTATCGTCAACATGCATTAATCAAATACCTATTAATCCCAATTTATTTAATTAACGGATGGATCTTATGGGAAGAGTTAGCAAAACGGCAAACTTTTATATGGATTCTGATTTATTCGACGGCAGTTTGTTTATTGTTAATTCCTTCCCCGTTACTAGAATTTAGATATTTTATAGTTCCTTATTTGATTTATAGAATTAATGTGATGAACATGAATCAACCGTCATTACTTTATAGATTAGCATTAGAATTATTATTATATGCTATTATTAATATAGTAACCTTAAATAATTTTATATTTAAACCTTTTATTTGGAAGCATGATCCACGAAATTTGCAAAGATTTATGTGGTAATAGCTAAAATTAGTGGCTGGCTAGCTAGCTAGCTAACAGCTACTAGGGTAGATACTGTAGGTAGTAAACGTGGGCAGTACTAGATAGGAATCCAAATTTACTTTTATTCATTCATCTATCCGATCATGGTTTAAAATCACATTTTCGATCTTTAAAAAAAAGAAAATATCTTAAAATATGTTTTTGAATTGTGTAATACTCTAGATATAAACTATTTTTTCTTTGTGTAAATTGTATATGTTTTGAAAATGATCCAATCATTGGGATCATTTTCATTTATTACTAGGTTTTGATAAACGGTTTTTTTAGATTATGTACTTATAAAAGCCATATAATTATAATCTGTTATATAATCTTATAAACCCGTTATCATTAAACAAATATGCAGCAATAATAAATATTTGTTTTAAAAATTCAGAGTTCCATTTCGAGAATGAATAAGGGAAAAAAATAAAAATGTTTTTTATAATGGAAAAATTACTAATCATATTATTATTATTGGTCATGTAAACATTATTTTGTTGAATATTAAATTTTTTTTTTCCGAAAAAAAAATTTACTTCTTTCATCAAATGATCTCAAATAAAGATAAAAATGGAAAGTATTAAATAATTATCGAATAAAAAAATAATAAATAAAAAAACCAAAGGGAAATAGATAGATATTAATATGGTGTATTACTTATTTATTGATATGTACTTTGTAGCTCTTTACCTTTTCTTAATGTATTTTTTTTAATCTTTTTATATTTAATTTACATCATTATAACGTAAACAATAATTGACAAATCACACTTTAGTTTGTTTGTTTATAAACATTTAATATATAAAGAAGATGGCTACTCCAATTTTTAAAAAAAAACAAATTTTCAAATTTAAAAATAAAAAAATTAAATTTAAAAAATAAAAAATGTCAACGGAATTAATAACAACTACTCCACGATTTTCTTCACAAAAACCTCATCATCAAAAAAAAGTTAAATTCACAAATTCAAATAATTCGGATCAATTTCCCAACTTTCCGTCGTCGCCGTCGTCGCTGCCTTCAATACCATCAGGACATTTAGAAAATTCCACAAAGTTTTGGCAATTTAAAGTAGAAGAAGAAATGATTACTTATGTTAGATATGGTAGTATAGATTATGATGGTAGTTTAAAAGAAAGGGCACTTCATGTTCAACAACATTCATGTTACCTTGACGCAAAAAATTTCATTGAAAATTTAATAAATGAAAAAACTAAAGCTGGTTACATTGGTTGGATTAATTGGTAATAATTTTAGAATTTATTTTTTTCTAGTAATAATAAACCTTTTATAATATGTATATGTAAATATAATAATATTAAATCATTATATAAATTATAATAATATAAAATGATAAATGTAAAATAATAATTTTTATTCAAGCCAAGAAATAATTGACTTTTTTATTTTAAAAAAATTTATTCTTAAAAAAGTTATTATAAAACATTTTAATAAATGTTACCAAATTGCATGGAGCGGTGGCCTAATGGATAAGGCATCAGACTTCGGATCTGGGGATTGTGGGTTCGACTCCCACCCGCTTCGTAATTTTATTATAATGACAATTAATTAATATAGATAATTCATTGAAATAAATACCTGTAATTTTTTTGCTTGCTTTCCTGGTTAAAAAAGAAAATTAAATATAGTAATCGATAATAATTTTACACTAGTTAATCACAATAAAATTTAGTAATAACATGGGTAGCACAAATCAAAATATGAACTTTAATTTTTTTTCACATGATTAACAATAACAACTATGATTCAATAGTACTAATGTGAACTATATAATAATAATAATAATTCAAATTAGGTATGGTCGCTTGTGATATAGAGTTATTATTATTATAGAACTAGGAAAACTTTATTTGCGTGTGACCAAATAGACCTTTTAAACAAATTTGCTGACTCATTTTGAAATTTTTTTTACTATTAGTCTTTAATTTTTTATTAATAGGGAGATTATTCCGTACCCGTAAAGAATCCCTAACAAAATATTTTATTAATACTAAGGATTCTTATCATCCGTGACCGCATTATTGTGTGTTTTTCGCGGAAAAATACATACTAATACTAATATTAAAATTAATATGCAATTATACAAATTTATATAATAAAACAGTAGTATTTTGATATTGATAAATTTTTTTTCTTGATGGTCGCGTGACAACAATAATACCATAGAATTAATACAATGCTTGCATACAATAAGAATTATTATTATTAGTATATAACATTATTACCATTACCCATTAATAATACCAATTTGATGGTCGCGTAACTAGTGTCTAAAATTAAAACTCAAAATCATGTGCATTGTTGTGCGCTGACCACACATTATTGACAAATTAATATGCGGTCAGTAATTTTAGGTATAAGCTTGTGCGTAAAATAAAATTTGCAGCAGCCGTATCTGTTTGCGTCAGTCGTATCTATTTATGGCAATCGTATCTATTTACAGAAAGCCGTATCTATTTACTGTAGCCGTATTTATTTACTGCAGCCGTAAATAACCAATTACGGCAAGTGTCTTTATATGTGATGAACTTTTGACATCGAGAGGAATATTCCACTAATAAATGATATTGATAGCTTAGTAGCGCCATATTTGGATAAATCACAAATAGAGCCAAACACTTCAATCAAGATGGGAACTGCGATTAGCCACAATTCAATTTTTATATATCACAATTAGTCACAATTAATTAAGGAGCCATCCTTACACTTCAATAGTACCAACATTGCAACAAAACAAATCATCATCTTAGAGGTTGGAATCACTAAAATAGTCGACTAAACTTTTTTTTGAACAACTAATAGTCGACTACTAATACTACTAATACTAATGCCAATACTAATACTAATACTAGTACTAATACTAATACTAATACTAATACTATGCTAATATTATTATTATCTACCAATTACGATTTTTGTGTTATATCATTCAAAATGAAAAATTTCTATGGGGAAGAGTATCAATACCATCAATACGATGATGACGACAATAGTAGTGTGTTGTTGATGATAATTTTACATGTGAATGAATAAACAATTCCAATACAAGGTCAAATAGTTCATTGGCTTCAAGTTTCAATGATTTAAGCGGTGGGTTCCAGAAGACCTTTAAAAAAACGAATCGTAACACGTGGAAGTATTTTGAAAAAGTGAAAGACTCAAATGGAAATGAAAAACGAAATATTATTATTATTTGTTATTATTATAAAAAAAAAATTTAGTCGACTAAATAGTCAACTAAGATAATCAAAGAAAATTTTGACCAACTAGTAGTCGACCAAGGATTTTTTGGACGATTCCAACCTCTACATCATCTGGTAGTGTATCCATGACTTATGATTCTTCACAACTAAATTTAAATTGGTAATAATTGACTATTGTGTTGGCAATTAATATCTAACAAATATAATGAACTAAAAAAAGTTGCTGCTTACTAATTATTTACAACCATGTTGGAATTAAAAAGAAGATTATACAACTCAATATTACAAGAATAAAATTTATGCCTTTAATATTAATTATTAATCAAAAATAAAAGTTATAATATCAATAACAACAATATATTTATCTTGTGGTTGGCTTGTCTAAAGACCTCCTAAATCTACAAAAATTTTAAAAGTATAAAAGTCACTTTCTATCATACCTTTTTAAAAAATAGCTTCATTAGTTGATAGAATAGGTCTCTAGTTTTAATGTAATGAAGAGATTTTTGTTTTAGAGTCCTATTCTTTGTGCATGTATTTTACTATTACTAGTCGCGGGACATTGCGCAACTACAGGGAGCCCATTAATAAAAATTTTTCGAGGGAATTTTATGCGAAAAAATGAAAAAAAAAATCACGCTTGCATCAATCATTTCTTGAATTATAAAAAATATGAAAAACTTTTATTTGACATATTTTTTTTCCAGGTAAACAAATAACACTTTAAGAAAATCTTGACACAAAGTTGGACATTTGTTATATATATATATAATGACGTACACGCATACCTTTTGGAATAAGCGATAGCTAAGTAATATTCATTTCAGACAATTTTAATGCTTTTTAGGTCGAGTTTAAATCCGCATAACAGATTTAATTTTTAGAGTAGTTATTAATTAATTTATTGTTTTTCTTGCTATTCCTTTAAATAGGATTTCAAACAAAGATATTTGAAGTGTAATTTAATGCTATTTATTTTTCCTATACTACGTATTACTTTAAATAGGATTTCAAAGAAGATATTTAAAGTGTAAATTTATTTTTCCTATTATAATTACGGTTAAAGACAACTGTCGTAATTGGCAATGGTAACTACCATTATAAAATATTTACGGCTGCTGCAAATTTTATATTACGCATAATTTCATTGTAAATGAATGGCCGACTAATTGAATTCATCAGCTAAAATTCAAAAAAATCCAGTCACCAGAAAATTTTTCGCACAACTAATATTAAATAACGAATAAACGGACAAACAATGAATGAATATGATATACAAAAGTGCATAAAATAAAACAAACATTAATAATATTAAAGGATTTCAATTCCTTTTGCGATTCATACCAAAAGTTTATTTTTACAATTTAAATGATTTGTTAGAATAATGTCAAAAGTCTTTTTTTACAATTCGCCAAAAGACCATTCATAGAGATGGGCAAATGGCGTATAGTTGAACACTATACGACACTATACGATACTTTACGTATAGTGCGTATAGTACGTATAGTACGTATAGTAGTGTTGAAATTTGATTGGGTGATTTTCCAATGTAATACAAAACTGAATAATAATAAGAAAAAAAAAATAATTTGGCTATTACGATAAGCATAAATCTTTAATTTATTCAACCTACACTTTTTTAGGTTTTTATTTATGAATCATTAATTATATTGAATGAATTAAATATCATAAAAATCAAAACTTCTTTCATTTTTATTTGATTCTTCAATAAAATTTTCATCAGCTTCTTTGATGAAATCTTCAATTATGTTGTAATTTACCTGTACACCAAGTATTTGAAGTATTAAAATGTTCTCCAAAATAATTTCTTTTAATTTGAATTGTGGCATTTGGACAAAGACGTAAATGTTTTTCACATCTAGATATTGAACTAGAACGTTAATATTAAAATGTTGCCAAATTGCAGGCAAGTTTAAAATATATATTATCGTGAGAAGAGATTAATTAATTTTTATGTGTAACATCACATCTATTATTTGGCAATAACCTAAACAGGAATTGATTTACATTTACTACTATTACTATATATTTCTAGAACTATACGCACTATACTAATACGTATAGTACTGATCTGCCCGTCTCTACACTCAACATATCCCATATTTGGTATCGCCATTGCTCAATCCAACAGTTAACTGATCTCCAATGAAGACTGGAAATATATTTTCAATCGTAATTTCTATTGTTACCATCATTATTATTAGAAAAGTCATCTAATCTCTCTTGTATTTGCATTCCACAAATTAACATCTTCATCAGAAAAATAAATCTCACGTAAACTACGCAGGATTTAAAACTGACCAGCATTATGCGGAAATGTTAACAGAATTACCAAAATATCGACATAATGCTGGCCAATTCTGAACCCTATGTAGGTTTACGTAAGATTTATTTTCCTGATGTTTTTTATTACTGATCTAACAAACTCAAGTTCAAGAACTAATTTGGAATTTTTTTTACAAAATGCTTTTGAAAGACGAATGGCGACTTTTTTTATAAATAAATCTTGTATTTGTTGTTTTTGATACCGTTGCCCTTCAATATTAAATACATTTTTCATATGCATATTCGTATACTAATTTCTTTTGATATTCTAATCTTGGACTATTCCAAATATGTTGCAATTGTTGTCTCTTCCTTGATTCTTGCATTGAAATGAACGATTCCTTATATCGTTTGGAATCACTTTAATTAATATAATAAATAAAAATATCCCCTTTGTTTAATTGTTCAAATTCAAATATCGTCATCATCATCGATCGGTATCAAGAATAGGGGTCTGTTGTATTAATATGGAATTTTGCAGATCTTTATTAAACTTCAAGAATAATAATATCTAACAACTTCTAATTCCTAACCTTTGATATTAATCTCCAGGTGAGGGAGAAATGTATAAAAAATGCATTTTTTTAGTTAAGATCCAAACAGCCGAACGAACATCCAGATTTTTGATCTCCAATTAAAGGTGAAAATCGACAGTTTTTCCATAATATATTTTATAACAAGTGCCTTTTTTTAAATAATCAAGAGATTACTGGTTACATCTTTTACTACACAAGGGAAAGAAATCCCTTTACTAACTGGAGCAACTTGTAACAAAACCAGACAAAGTGGATATTAATAATACACCCTTTCGTTGGTAGCTTTGTACATATTACACACACTTTTTTTTATTTGGTTTTATCATTACTAAAATACGATTTTTTATTTTAAGACGCTTATTAATCATACAAGAATAAATATAACTTTTGTGAACTAAAATTTATGTGCTTTAACTATATGGAGACATGGGATTAATCTCTCTCTGCTAATAAAAGAAACAATTTATCAATCGATAATTGTTATTAGTATTTAGGAGAAAAAAATCATAGTTGGAACTCGAAAAAAAGAATTTTTATAATTAATATACGCAGGTTTGGATCTGGTTACAAAAATAAACCGGGAAAAACTAGTTCTTTAACTATTTCGGAACAATGATTTATTAGAGGTTTTTTGTGTAGTACAATTGGTTTAAAAATAAACTTTTTACCAAGGAAGTGATATAATTCATTGGTGTAGCCATATTTAGTGTTTTATTAATGCAATGAGTGAATTGACCAGACTAAATATGGGAACCGCAATTAGCCGCAATTCCATTTTCATATGTTGCAACCGCAACTAATTGAGGAGCATCTTTATGACCAGACCAAACTTGTTGGTATCAATAGAATAACTATTTTTATCCAAAGAAAACGTCATATCCCTTAAAAATTAAGCATAGTAATAGTGGAAATCGAAATGTTACACTAATTTTTTATATTGTGCAATGTAACAAATACATGGTAAACATTCTGGCAATAAAAAGTAAAGTGATAAACTGGATTTGAATTGGATTTGAATTTGATCTCCAATTTAGAGAGATATTGGTGAAGTTCAGGAGAAATATTTAGTGTAACAACAAACTTCACTATGCTAAAAAATTACACGCGTCTAGTGATAAATTTTCGCTTAGTATTAGCGATCTACTATGCAATGAACTTCCGACACCCTTTATACAAGAAATTCAAGGCTAGGACAAAGATCAAGTCATAAACACCTTAAAAATACAACAAAGCATGCAAATATTCTCAAAGTTAATGGCTCCGTCTTTTTCCTTTGATAGTGAAGATTCTGTCTGCTCTCAAGATCGCAAAAGAAGTTTAATGCTTGAAACGTAAGGATTTATTTAAAAAAAAAAAAATAAAAAAAAAATAAAAGGAAGAATAGGAAAATTTTATACAGTCAAATGGTTAACAAGAATAATAAATCAATTATTACAATCATTATACAATATAAACAACATGCAATGTGACAATTTGATTTATTAAGGATCAGGAGGTAATAAGTCAGAAGGACTTGCGTCAGAAATCTGTGTACTATTTACTTTCCCATATATCTGTACTATTATAGTTATTATGATTATAGAAACTATTATAATCATAACTACTAAAAAGATCCACGTCTTTCCTCTTGCTTGGACTGCATTCTCATGCGCCTTTTCAATATAAATTTCACCTAAAAAATTTTTAAATTCGAATTTTTTTAAGGTTTAGTAGTTACACATCAGACATGGTTGATCAAATAGTATAATAATATTTACTTTGTTTGGTATTCGCAAGAGATTCTTCAACAGGTACTTCTACATTTAAAATCACAGAATCTTGTTCCTCCACTTGTAATTGCACTTCACGAAACAAAATTGCTAATTCCTCAATTGTTTTTTCAATCTGTTTTATATCACTATGTCGTTTTTGAACTTCTGTAAATACTGCGCGAGCTTCGCTTGTACGAATTAGACAAAGCGGCTGACATGATGGATTGCTCAAATAATTGTCAATTTCATCTTGAGATGCTTCTGGATTGACAACTCTGTATTGACGTGTCATTCTTTCTTTCCGTTGTCTCATATAAGTATCTTCAACACTATGAAAATTTTCAAGCGCATTTGTGAATTTTGCTTTGAGAAACTCGAGCCTTTGTTTTCTAATGCTGTTGTTTGGATCATTTATTGGTAATTTGATATTTTCATATTCAATTTTTTTAATCCAATCTTTAGTTTCAAAAAGATTTTTTTTTGTATTCAACGTAAGCTCTTCACGCTCTTGAACGCCATCATCTTCCATTTGTGCCGAAGTACTCACTAGAATACGTGTTTGTATTACTTGAATACGTTCAACGTTCCTTTGAATTGTGTTTATACTATTTTCGATGCTTGAAGTTTCCTCAAGAAACTGTCTACATTCATTATAATTCTGTGCCATTTATTTTTTATTTTTTGAAAATAATGAAAAAACTTTACTAAAATACCTTGGATTTTATTTTTGATACCTTTTTTAGAAATTCTTTTTTTATATAAATATATATATATTTATATTTATATAGATCTATTTTAAAATGAATTAATTATATATGCCAGAGTGTCATTTTGACCTCATCTTTCTTTTTATGTTTAACCAATTTTTTAAGGAGAAAATAAAATAATTTTTCCAAATAATTACCTGGTTAAGCTTATGCCGAGATCGGATGACGAATTACAACTCTCGTATATTATTTTTATTTTTTTTTTAGCCTTCCTTACGACCATTTCTTTCCAATTACAACAATTATGGGATTTTGGGATGCGCAGAAAATATTTTTTGAGAATGTTGGCACTTTCTATTACTTTACCAATAATTGTTGATAGTAAATTAAAAAAAACCTAATTCCTTAATTAATAAGGGTTTAGGAAAAAATTAAACTATAATTTCTAATATTGCACTAATATTTTATAAATTTTATCAAAATAATATCTTTGTTATTCGGGTAGCATACTGAGACAGATTTCAGGGCATATATCATATAATCTGATTGTTTTTCCTCCATACAATAATAAGATAATTGGGTAATTAGTCCAAAAGTATAGATTAGGTAAGTATTGAGCTGTTCTCAAATTTTGGGTTATTGTCTACTTTTGCGTATGTTTGTCAGGATCATTCAACTTGTTAAATACTTTTATATAATTCTCTTGCTTTTTTTGCAAATAAGATTTTCTTTTCTAAAGGGCACAACAAGATGATTTATTTGCAATTCTGAGATGTCCTCTTGCAGTGGTCCACTCCTTACATTCTTTTCAAAAATTATTAATATTTTTTGTCATTGTTACTGTTTCTTGGAAAATTTTTGAAAAGGGCCCAAGTTCCCCTTGTGCCATCTGTTTTCATTAATTCATATCAAATTACTGGTTCGAGTTTACCTTTGTTGACTGATTTGTATAATTAAACAATATGAGCATCTGATACTGTAATTCCTTTTTAATAAATAAATAAATAATTTACATTACCCATGTGGTGGTGGAAAAGTTTTAGTTGGTTGAATCTCAAACATATCACAGAGTCTTCTAAACTTTATTTCCAAAAAAATAAAATGAATAATACTAAATCCAACATGTTGAGCTTAGGTGTCAGATTTAACCTATGCAATCCCAATTGTTATCCTCATGGCAGGGACAATGATCTCTGCCGGTGGAATCAATCAAATCTCCTGGCAATTGTTGTACCAATAATCTATCTACTTTTTGCTCAACCCTGTTATTTAATTTGAGAATTAGAAAATTTGTTTGTATCTTCAAAGCCAAGAAGCTAGAATAATGTGTGCAAATTTGACAACCCCTACCTATAACCATTTTTCTAATCTTCAATGACAATTCATCCAATGATGGTTTTGATCTTGAAGATTTCAATATATTACTCCCAATTCTGCTATGAACATACTAAATTTTATTATTGAATTGAGATTTATTAAGAAAAAATTGTAATGAATTAATCCATCATCTTGCCTATCATATAAAGACTAAGTTGTTTGCATACAGATGTCTTAAACCTGGAGACTATTAATATTAGTTGGCTAAAAAACTCAACAAACAGCCAACTAGGGAATTGTTTGACCAATTAATTCCAGTATCTCAAGTCTCAAATACTGGTAAAGCAATTGGGAGTAGAAAGCTTATTAAATAAATGATAATATTAAAAATAATTGTTGTTAATGTAAATTTAAAAAAAATGAAAAAACAAATCAGAAAAATAAAATGGGGCATACTGCAACAAAACCAGACAAAGTGAACATTGGTATAACCAAGAATTTTAGGGATCAAAATTTAGTCATTTGTAATGTGATCATAATTAATATCCCATTTACTATCTTAGTGATATATAGAACTATTTCTATATAAAAATAGTTAATATGAAGCTAATTTACATTAGGTCTACCATGGAACCCAAGAATTATAGCACCATTAGAAGTATTCTAAAAAAAGAACAAGGTGAAAAAATTGCACCCTATATTTTCAAAATAAATGATGCTCAGGCACTTGAAGCTTATCTAAGGAAAGAAAAAATTACTTATGAAATTTATCAAGAAGAAAGAAAAATAATAAATGTTAAAAAAAGAAAGCATCATGATGATGCATTATTACCTAATAAAAAGCAATCAACAAAAGGATCATTAATAACCTTGACAGTTCCATACTTGAAATTTCCTCTTGGTTTGAAGATAACAATAATGTTGGCGTTAGTAACAGCAATGATAATAATCTGGAAGATGGTAAATAACCTAATCAAACAAAGATGTAATTAGTCAATATATTTACGAAAATTGTAAATAATGCTAAAATCAAATCAATTACAAGAACCAGAAATTAATAGAGAAGTAATCGATAATGTTGATGAAGTTAATGGAATTGCTGGTGGTGATGATATAATCCATGACAATATTTCTATCGAGGTAATAGAAAAATAGCAAAATTTTTCATATATTATTGACTCACATTTTTGCATTTTACTCTCTTGAAAGGCGGAAGAAACAAATAACAATCAATCAGGTTTGTGCTATTTCAAGATCATAATAATAAGTCAAGGCCCATTCTCTTAAAAACTTATATTTCTTTTAATTAATAATGAAATAACTAGAAAATAGAACTAGAAGATCATATCGGTATAAGCCAGGAACAGTGGCCTTACGTGAAATAAGACATTACCAAAAAACCACCAATAGATTAATTCGCATGTTACCTTTTCAATGACTTGTAAAGGAAATAGCTCAAAGTATTAGACCGGATATTCATTTCCAATCTATTGCAATTAGTGCTCTACAAGAAGTATGCATTTTCTTCTCTTAACTAAGAGGTTAAAATCAAAAAACTTTTTTTTAAATTAGTGTATTAAATAATTTTTGAAATAGGCTTCCGAGTCCTATTTGGTTTCTTTATTTGAAGACACAAATCTAGCTGCTATTCATGGTGAGAAACTTAATTGACGATCCGTCTATGAATGAGTGAGTTGTACATAGTGATCGGCGAGGGAAAATTGACACAAAAATGTCCAATTCGATAACTTTGCACGAAAAGTTGTATTATGCTTTTGTTCCACTACATAATTTTTTTTACAATATATATATGTAAAAAATCTCAAATATTATTGATATATAATTTTTTTGTTCATTGTATTTAAAGAAAAAAAGCTTATAATGAGGGATGTAGAATTTTTTGGTCCTTTTGATATATAAATTATTGTGTAACAACATTCATATTTGAATACAGAATTATTATTATTATTATTATTATTAATACTTCATAAACAATTGCCTAAGTAATTTATTTTGCCATAGATTGAAGTAAGTTGATTAGCTTTGATGTATATAGTCTTAGTTTCATGAATCATATAAAATTTATTTTGAAATTAATTTTATTAATATTAAAATAAGAGAAGCTTATATTTCCAGGAAATTATTGTATCAAGTAGATTAATTCAATGAGAACTACCATTAGTAAAAATTATAGCAAGAGTGGAGGAAACCTTTTTTTTTATTGGAAATATTTGTTATTATGAATATTATTAAGCATATATATTTTTATAATATTTTTCTTTAAAGATTCCTTTTCAACTTATTGATTTTTTTGGAGAATTTTCAAAAAAAAAAAAAAAAAAAGAATTCAATTAATTGAAAGGCCTTTTTAACATTAGGCGAACATGTCATTTAGTATGTTATTCCACACATCTATTTGTTAAGTTTGCCAGGGTAATGGTCATTTAGCATGTTTATTTTATTTATTTACTTATTGATTTTTTAGAGAATTTTCAAAAAAAAAAAAAAAGAATTCAATTAATTGAAGGGCCTTTTTAATGTTAGGCGAACATGTTATTTGGTATGCTATTTCACACATCCATTGGTTAAGTTTGCCAGGGTAATGGTCATTTAGCATGTTTATTTTTACTTATTTACTCATTGATTTTAAAAATTTTTTTTTTCAAAAAAATTAAAAAAAAGAATTCAATTAATTGAAGAACCTTTTTAACATTTGATGAACATGGTATTTGGTATGTTATTTCACACATTCATTGATTAAATTTGCCAGGATAATGGTCATTTAGCATATATTTCTTGTTGATATTTTTTTTTAAAAAAAAATTTCCAACTAATTAAAGAACTTTTTTAATGTTAGGTGAATTTCTAAAAAAATTTTTACAATTTCTTTTCATTCATTTTAATGCAAATAAATAAATAATATTTTTATACATTATTTTTCAGCTGCTTGCTTTTTATGATATTGATTAAACCTGGATATCCATGACTTAATTTGTTGGAGTGAAGGAATATTATTGAATTCAATTTCATTATTTTCAGCATATGATTGAAGATTTCTTAACATATTTTCAGCTGATAATTTTTGATTTTTTTCTATATTACCAGCTAAAAACGTTTCCTTTAATTTTTCAAGCACTTATAAATTAATTCTTTTGCCACCACCTTTTTTTCCAAATATTTGTTTGCTTTTCAAAGCAAATCCAGGTTTTAATAAATTTTTCATATTAATATCATTAATATCATTATCATCAATTTGCTTTCCCAACAGAATTTTGCAAATGGACCATAATGCAGAGTGCTCACAATAGATCCAGATTCAATAAAACTTGAATTAAATTCAATTGACATTTTAAAATGATAATTTTGCAAGAATAGAAGTTTTTAAATATTTATCATGTAACGGGGATGTAAAATATTTTTTTGTCGATCTTTTAATATAAAATTTCCCCTGTATTTTTATAATAAATTGATCAACATTTCTCTCATTCATAGACGGATCATCAATTAATGATTATAGATGATCTGCACCGTAGTGTTTTCATAATTTATAAGTGTTATTGTTAATTAAAAAAGTATTACAAACAAATGAAACAAACATTTGGTTGATAAAAGATCTCCATAACAAATAACAAAATTGAGTTACATAATAATAATATTATTATTATTATTATTTGCCGTATTTCACCCAGTCAACACTCATCATTGACTAATAACACACCATTATGGTGAAGCGTAATAATATTCGTGCTTTCTTTTCAGTATACTTGAGTATGCTGAGTCCTTTACACTATTTAGAATGATAAATATTTTTCTAGTTGTATATTAATATTATAACTGTACTTTCTAATGTTATTTTTTTTTTTGTTGAGTTGTAATGAAATAATGAAATAAATAAAATATGTAATTTATTTAAATTACTTCTTTATTTTCGAATTACTTCTTTGGTAGTTTATTAAATAGGACTTTTGTGATTATTGGTGTTGAATTGAAATTTTAATGAATTATGCTAGCAAGCCTCGACATATTATTCAAAAAGGGTAAAACCATAATTTAGTAACGAATGACTTGACTCAACATATGACTAGTAGTTTGGTCAATTATATCATTAGGGTTACGCACTCAAACCTTATATCGCCAGATGCGATAATAAATTTATTATTGAATATCTATTGCCATTCTATTCACTTGAAATCTTGCTTCATCTTTACATGTATTAATATCATTTTGAATATTATTATTCATATTTGCTATACCATCTTGAAGTTATTGTCCTAGTGATGAATGAAACATCTCTTTGTATCGAAGCAAATTCTGCCTTTCGACTTATTTCTAATCCTGTCCAAAAATCTATTAATGCCGCTTTATAAAGTATGTACCCTATTTATATGTTGTGGCAGTTTTAGAAGATAGAAATTGTTTATTAATAAAATGAAGGAATGTAATTTCTCACTTACTCGTTATTTCTTTCCTTCATCTTAACCACTATTCTCCCCTCACGTTCTGCTTAATCTCCATTCCTTATATTTTCAAGTTTTATTTTGGATAATAACTTTAATCTAATCTTGAGACTAAAATTTCAAATAATTTCTATTATAAAACAAGCTCACAACTGGGAACGCAATGCGAGCTTATAGTTTTGAGAACAAAAATTCATTTATTTTAAGTGGGTTTGGGATTGCATCTTCTTCGTCGCAAAGAGTAAAAAAATGACATCACTCGGGTCAAGACACAGTAATCTATTTTGTAAATCCAAAACATATAAATAGGGCAGTCATTTTTTTGAAAAACTTGAGTATTTTCATGAAACAAAATCGGATCTTAATCTTTATTGTCATCCTCAAAAAATGATGATTCATTGTTGTTTGCCACTTGCTGCTATAATAACAATGCTTCTCATAATTGATGGATTTCATATCTTACAAATGTAACCAATCAAATCAATTAGCAAATTTTATCTCTCCTTTCCTTTTTTTTAAAAATGTTTCCTTCTAAATAAAATAAACAATAAAAAGAGAAGGGTCATATCCATTTAAGCGAGCCACATGGGCTCGCCATTGCATGTCTGACCCCGAGACAAGTACCAATAATGGAAAAGTGAGCCTTATATTTCAAGTTGTGCATGGGATATATACAGTTTACAACATTTCATTGGACAAAATTTATTCTATTGAATTATTTGAATTTTTTTTTTAATTATACAGGATTACACAATAAAAATTACGGAACGTTTGTCAATTATTCAATAGTTTGTATAGGTGCAATCAAAGTAAGTGTTAAAGGCAAGATCTGCGAAGTTGTTTGCAAAATATATTTAATGAATGTTTTATCATTTATTCATATATAGGCAGGTTCAATCAAAATAAGTGCTAAAGTCAAGATATATTTGCAATCCAAAAGTTTTCCAAAATGAACGTTTTATTATTCAATAATTATATAGGCAGGTTTGATAAAGTAAGTGTTAAAGTTGAGATCTACAAAGCTGTTTGTAAAATATAATTAACGAACGCTTTATCAATTATTAAATAATCATTATAAGCAGGTTTGATCGAAGTAAGTGTTAAAGTCAAGGTCTATGAACTTGCAAATTGAGTTTGCAAAATGGATGTTTTCTCAATTATTCAATAATTATATGGGCGGGTTTGATCAAAGTAAGTGTTAAAGTCAAGATTTACGAAGCTTGCAATCCAGCTTTGCAAAATGAACATATAGACATGATCAAAGCATTTTGAGTAATAAACAAACAAACAATTCAATTGTCGATTGAATTAAACAAACAACGCTTTATTTTTAATAATAATAATCAATTTAATTGTCAAATAATTAAAAAAGTAACCGAATAATAAATTCAATTGTAAAAGCAATAATGCTTTTAAAAGTAAACAAACCAATGATCCAAAAAAACAGGACATATGATAATAATAGTAAAAAATGTTTTTTAGCATTTTTAGTAATAAACATAACAAACAAACAAACAAATAATTAAACGCATAATGCTTTTCTAAATCAATGGTATGATCCAAAAAAAAACGGGACAAATGATAATTCGTAAATTGTAACAAACTAAATGCACAATCCAAAAAAACAGGAATGACTTTAATAATAGCAAATCAATGGTATGATCTTCATCACACTGACTAAATATCAAATGAAAAAAGAAAGATGCTTCGCCACCACCAAAAAGTTATTCTTAGTAGCATATATGATAAAATAAAATAACAAAAAATAATAATTAATTCAATTGTTGAAATTAAATAGCTCTTCTTAATGTAAATAAATAAAACTTTTATTCTTGCCAAATAGTTCTCTTCGGTTGGAAAAAACAAAAATTATTATTGCACGATAAACGTTCATCACGTGGAAAAAAGATCAATAAAGAATCACGTAGATCGATTTCAGAAAAATAAAAATTTCTTTCCCAAAAAATTAGGTTTGAAAAAGTTAGAATTTTACTGGTTCATTGATCATGCTTCTCCTCACCTTGCAAAGCATTGCATGCAACGCTTGCAATTGTTTTGTTTTGAATCTATTAAGAAACGAAACATTTGCCGTACGACACAAATATGGTGAAAACGTTGATCGCGCCAAAAGCCGAAAAAATCAAGCGCGGCTAAACGCAAAAGGAGACAATCGGCGAGAAACCTACTGATTTTGGAAGGTGGTCATGACACGGCAAATGTTTCGTTTCTTACTTGTGTTAATTAATTAATTAATAAGAATTTCCGCGCATCTTATTATTATCCCTTGACCTTCGAAATCCTTAACTACTCTATATATGTATTGAAATAATATTACGTATTACTTCCAAGCTGCAGTGCAAACGGGTCTGTTTGTTGTATATTACTTACTGAGGCCAAGTTTTTGATGTTGGCGTTGATGGCAATGAAAATTTAATCATATATTGTTGCTATTATAACTATAGTAAATACGTGCTGAATATCTTTACCTATAAAAGAATTAGCATTACCTCTTGTACGAAATTAACTATTTCTGTATATATAAAAGAAAATCCATTGAAATAAGGGGAAAATCAGAAAATATGTGTCACATAACATTACGAGTGTCGCAGTTAGAAATTGCACATATTCTGGTCCAATTAATTGTATATAGGATAATAAAGAAATATTTTTTTCCAAGACTGGGAGGATTTTTATTCGACCGTGATAGAAAATTCAAGGATCAGCCAAAGGAAACTTATTAAGGAAGTTGCACAAATCTTTTAAAATTCGTGTGATTGAAGAAATCTGCGCCACCAAAAGAAATGAGGTCGCGCCGAGACTCGAACTCGGATCACAAGATTCAGAGTCTTGGGTGCTAACCATTACACCACGCAACCATTTTTAATATTGTCACTTTATTGAAATTTTACTTAAAACATTATTTATTATTTTTTGGAAAAAGTGTGATGATTAAAAAGATCTCATTACGTTTATTTATGAAATAAGTTTCCAAAAATATTTGAATAATTGTCTTGTTGAATAAAACATCCATCTTAACATTTTAAAATAAATTGCAAGACAAATTGATATCATGAAATTGATTACTCCAATTGTGAACAATGTCATAATACCAATTCCAATCGTTAGACTATTAACCATGATATAAGTAAAAAGCCCTATAATAATTAATATTTAATCAATCGATCGGTTTATAATATTAACATACTAATAAAAACGATAAAATTTGCCTATATACATACATATATTAAAGGTAACAATCAAAGATCCAATCGACCAAATAAAGAATATGAATAAAGGGAAGGCAAAAAACACACTCCAAACAAATGCTAAATCAGTTAACGTCTGATATCTGGTTGAGGTTTGATAAGCATAATTTGTAAATTGAAACAACCAAGTTGGCATAAATTTCGAATACATTTTAAAATGAGAAAAATGAATTATGTTGATGATAAAGTTTTATATTTATATGTGCGCATGAAATGTTGCCATAGTACATCCAAGAATTACGAAATGGTTATTTTTATAAATAAAATTTTTGAATGTGATCTGATAGAGGGTATCGACAGTGATTGTTATTTAATAATTATAAAGATTTTTCAATATAAACTATTTGGGAGCAGACTTGTCATTGGCCAATAAAAATTCGTGTTCTGAATTCGCAGTATTTAATTAATGCCAATTTAGAACAAAAAAAATCCTTTGTCTTTTGACAACAAATAATAAATATATTACAAAATTAGATTTAATAATTAATTATTGAGAATTAAATTACTAAATTGTCTATAAAACGTCTATATAAAAATCATCTTGAAATAAATAATTAGTTAAGTTGACTCTGTCGACTGATTTGATTGATTTTATTAATTGATAGATTCTTATCAGGCCTGAAATAACTAACATACCAACAACCAGTCCCGACAATTAAACATCCAATACATATAATTGATTTTATGTAATTTTTAATGGTTTTTGCATCTTCTTGACAAACAGCATTGGGTGTAAGATGTGTTGGTTGCATATCTAATTCGATTGCATTACCAATAATTATAAATATTGCCGAACATACAAGTATGACTGTTAATACAATCCAAACTTTGAATGGCCGAAGAATTTCTGGTTCTTTGTATCTAAGCCACTGTTTTATTAGATAACAATAATATTATCGATGAGTATCGATTGTGATATAAAGAAAAAAAAAGATGATTTATTTACACTTACCAATAAACCAACACTAGCAAGAAAGTAAAAAATCCATGCAAAATATGTGGCAAAATCTGATAGTAATTTGAATGCATCAGAAGAGAATGCTCCTCCAAGAATAACAAATACCATCACACACCAGACAAATTGTACTAGAAGTGCATTGTATGGTGTATATCTTTTATGATGCTATTTTCTTAAAAATCCAGAAAAAATTGGAATGAAATTGTCTTTTGAAGCCTCAACCATAACACGTGATCCACTGCGTAATCACAATAACAAAATTTCTTGTTAGATATATTTCTGCAAGAGAAAATATGTAAAAATTTAAGCATACAAACCTCCACGTCATGGAAGATACGGCACCAAAAGCAGATAAAGCAACAAAGAAAGATAATACTCTTGCAAAATCTTCACCGCCTATTTCTTTAGCAAAAGTACCCGCTATCAATTCATTAAAATCTTTTCCAGGTTTATTTACATCCTCAGACTTCACAACTGTGATGAAGGCAACATTTGTAAGAGCATCTATAAACATAAACACGCACATATAAATCCCATTTTATGAATTTTATGAATATAATCAAAACTGATTTTAATTAGTTGAAATATTAAAAAAAATCCTACATAATATAGTCACAACAGTAACGCTAAGACTATTACTGTATACCAATTTCCCTTTGGGGTCTTTGAATTCATCCAAAGAGTCTTTTTAATAATCAATAAATTGTAATATGCTGATTAGAATAAATTAACGAGCAGATAAGTGAAAAAATATTAATATAAAAGACACCAACAATTCAAATTGTTCCAACCATTGTATGCAAAAAAAACCTTTTCAAACAAAAAAGGTAAAAATCTTTTCCAAATTTAAAAGCAAAAAAAAAACAAATTAATATATTTAACATACTGAAATCAAAGCGCTGGCAAGATTTGGTAATTTAAGATTTTCTATATCTTGAAATGGATTTTGCCAATTTGGTTTACTGATATCTGTTCTAATAAGTTGAACAAATCCAATAATTATTATGACGATCAAAGTTAACATTTTAACTACTGCTAATGCTTGGTTGATTTTATTGGCCAACCCATTTGAAAGCATATGATAAAGCGTGATAATCGCCAACGCCGCTATTCCAATAATTTTTAAGATCCTATAATAATAATTATCAATAACATATACACTCAATCTCAAATACAATAAAAATAAATTACTCACCAAAAATTTAACCCCCATTCATTATTTGGATTTAATCGTTGATGAAATTGGTATAATTCTTGACAATAGTTTTCTGCATTTGTATCTTTAGGAGGATGTGGTATAATAGCAAACAGAAAGTATTGTGCTACTGTCTGTAATGCCGCTCCTAAAGATGCGGGTCTTATCGCACTAAACATTATTGAAGAAAAAAATCAGAATTAAATGATATGTAATATCTGTACATGTACTCTATTACTATATATCTAAATTTACCAAATCCAGGCAAAACTAAAAAGATAACTCGCAAGCAATCTTGGTTCAGGAAATGCTTTCTTGAAAAAACCAGTTTCACCGCCACTTTCTAAAGTTATTGTTCCAAACTTTTTAGATTAATTTAAATTAATATTTTAATTGTATTATTGTTATCTCACGTTATGTATATAGTTTACCTCGACATAAGTTAATGACCCACATGAACTTATGAACCCACCAAATATCCATAAAATCAATGCAATACCAGGCGAATCAACCTTTGTAAAAAAATTTTTGCATATAAATTAATCAAGAGCTTTGAAGTTTAGCTTTTTAAATAAAATACTAAAAAATCCTAATTATGTACTGTTTGCCAAACAATTCCAGGTGTTGAATAGATGCCTAAAATTTAAAAGGTTTGATTGAATATTAATGGTTGATAATAGATGATAGACAATTCATGAAAACTTAGAATACTAACAGATCCTAGCATGTTATTGACATTCCCTGCAAAGCCAGCAAAAGTTGTTAATATTTTTTGGTTAGATTCTTCTGATCCAGAATGCAGCTTTTCATTTATGCTAGATGATGATGCAGATGATTCATTACTATGAACACTTGAAATATCACTACTATTTGACATGATTTAATTTCTTGAATGTTCTGATAAATTTGACTTTTTAAAAAAATAATTGAATACTTTTGTTTGTAATTATTATTACTACTATTACTATTACTATTACTACTATTATTATTAAGTTATTTTTTTTAAAAAAAAAAAAATCATTAAAATACAGAATTCATAAAACAAAACTAAAAGGTTCCACTTTAATTTGACATTTAGTATCCTAATGTTACATCGCATAATAAAAATTATTTTACGTGTTTTCTCGATATCAAAGAAACTTATCAATTATTATTGCACCAATAAAAGGAAGGGTAATAATAAATAGCCGTATTAAGAAATAAATCCCTGTCAAAGTGCTGCGTATAATAGTAATACTTATTTTGCTGGTAAATATTTCCGATTTTCTTTCTGACAATCATTTTTTCACCCAATCCAAGGATCTACATTCTCAAAATATGAGGTTCAACCTTTAACAGGGGTGTCTGGTGGTTTGGTGGTTATGTGCAACCCCAATTTTTAATTAGTAGATTTGGTGATGGTTTACCGGTAAGAGGTTTAACCTTAGGATCGACGTAAGGTTAACCCTTGTTGTAGATCCTTGGATTGGCTGGTTTGTTGCAGCATGCCCCATATATATATTCCCCTGTAGAAATGTCGATCAATTCACCCTTTTTTTCATGGCTTTTCTTGGTAAATTTCATATATAGGTAATCCTTCTTTCTTCAAGTGTCAGAGTGTCATTTATTTGGATAACGTAAGGGACAATTTTTCCACAAAATATTTCTGGTTGTAATATATATAATTCTTGGGTTTCGTGGTGGGTCTGATACAAATGAGTTTCATATTTATATTTTTTATTTATAAGATTAGTTACTAAAAAAATAATATATAATAATAATAAATGATTATAAAATTGTGGAATTCTTTGTTTCATTGTGTTGTTGCTTATTTTATTATTTGTATCACACAAAAAACTAAAAAGGAAATAAAAACACTAATTGATTTTTACTAATTTGTTTATTATTGTTTTTTTTTCTTCCTTTAAAAAAAATTATATTATTAATTCTTCCTGAAAATTGCAGTTACTCATTCATCTACATGATTGATAATATTAATTAATAGGACTCCGACTTTTTTAGTTTTCTATAAAAATGCCTCGAAAATTACGTGAAAGCATGCCAAAAAATGATTGTGAACATTGTGGTAACGCGTCACACGTTTCAACAAATTGTCCTTTAATACTAATTAGTGATGACGAAGACCACGAGGAAAATCAGCAAGAAAAACAACAAGTAGAAATTTTAGATTCTTTTAATAGTAATAATGGGATAAATATTATAGATGATAATGATTTTAAAACACCAACAAGTAAAAGAATTATCAATTATATTCCTGCTCAACTTCATTATAACAACTTTGATGATATGAGTAGTGTTGTGGATAATTTGGATAGTGAAGTTGCTGAATCAAGTAATGCAGCAACTGCAGTAAATAACAATATTGATAAAGGTAAAGCGGTTGAATTCATTGATCTTGTTACGCCTGGTAGTAGTGATAATGGTAATCATGAAATTGATGAAGTCGTTGATCTTGTTTCACCAACTGTTGCTACTAATCGTGGTAAAAAACGCGAAAATGAAGGTGAAGAAGGTGAATATTATAGAGTTATGCATATCTAATTATTTACGTCAAGACAACAAACGATATTAATAAATTATTTATCTATATGTCCAAATAGAAAAAGAAAGTTCATTTACCAAAAAGATTAAAAGGGCATTTGAGATTTCACGAGCTGCTATTCCTACTACCTTCGTATCAGCTTCATCTCTTTTATCTCAAGTCCCACAAACGTTTCAAACAGAGGTTATACCATTCGCTATTGATTTGAATCAATTAAGAAGACAAATGGAACAATTTCACAGTCAATTTATTGGTGATAATGTTGATCAACTAGAAGACGATGACAATTCTATTCAAATATTATATGGAAATATTAAATCGAAAGTTGTTGGAATTAGATATTATAATGGAACAGTTAATAGAAATGAAGCTGTAAGTTAATCATATAAGTTGATTATTATATTATGAGATGTTACAATATTAATATTAACGGTAATAAATTAACTAAATTATTTATTTATAATATTATAAATAAAGGTCTCGATTATTAGAGAGCCGGATAATATAGCTGATTCAAATGCATTAAGAGTTGATAATATTCTTGGAAATCAAGTTGGTCATATTCCAAGAGATATCGCACGTATTTTAGCACCAATGATTGATTTAAATGAAATAAGAATTGAAGGTCTTTATTTTACTTATGGCATTATTTGTTTTTTTATTATTAACAGTCAATAACACATATATATGCGTGCTCACTATTATTAACAGGTACTATTAGTGGTAGGAGTGGAACACATCATATTCCATTACTTATTAATGTTTTTGGTTCGCCGGAAAATGAGGATGAGATCAAAAGGAAATTGAGATCAAAAGTTTCTCTTGACCCACCAACTCTGACCGCAACAGGTAGTAGAGGAAAAGGTTCTAGATCCAAAGATAGATGTAAGTATAAATAAGTTACTATTTTTAATATTAATTATTATGATTTGTTATTATGACTCTCTATTACTATTGTTATTGTTATTTATAAAATCTAATCAAGCTTCATAATATCCAACTCGCAATATATTTACAGTAAAAGGAAATGATGCATGGCAAGAATTAATTTCAAAGGGAACCCAAATTGATTCTACGGATAAGCAAATACTAATGAAAAGACTTGGAATTGAAGAAACAGATTTAGCAAAATTAGCTGAAGCCACGCAACCAACATCACTAATCACAAATTTATTAAAGTATCAACGACAAGGATTGGGCTGGATGTTGGCTCATGAGCATCCAGATGAGCCTACTATTGAAAAAGCAACGCAATTTTGGATGATAAAGAATGAACGTGGAACATCTCAATATTATAATATAGCCACCAATTTTTCTACTACCACTAAACCCCTATTTGCTAGAGGTGGTATTCTTGCTGGTGAGCGAATGAGTAATCAATATGTTGACTTTGTTTTATGCTACTTAAATTATTATTAATCTTTTTATTTTAATAAACTTTAGATGATATGGGTTAGTAATTAACAATCATGATGGTGACAATGGTCGCAATTATATTATTAATATAAATACCATTTTATATATTTCTAGGACTTGGAAAAACTTTACAAATTATTGCTTTAATATGTTATGATGTTGACGGAAAAGGCTTTGTTACCAACCCCATACCCGCAGATCCATCATATGCAAAGACTACACTAATTGTTGGCAAGCATTTTTATTACCTATTATTTATAACCTGTTTAATATTTATTAATATTTTTATTGATTTTTTAATAATAATTTACAGTACCTTTAAGTCTTATTGGGAATTGGTTAGTTCTATATATTTAATATATTATTTATTGATTTATTCATCATTTATCAATTAATATATACTTTACATTGTTTATTAATTTTTCCGTGTATTTTGTTTCAATATTGACAATACAGGACTGGGCAAATTGAAATGCATGCTCCAGATGTGCTCTCAATCTATGTTTTTCATGGTAATAATCGTAACGACAATCCATACTTTTTAGCAAGTCATGATGTTGTAATTACAGTAAGTTACAAAAAATTCTTCTTGGATTAAAGGAAAAATTAAAATCACAGCCAGCTTATCTATCTATATATATATCTAAAATAATATCTTAGACATATAATATGTTATCCGTATCAGGTAATAATCATAAAAAAGGATTATTTGCAGTGAAATGGAGAAGAATAGTGTTGGATGAGGGACATATTATCCGATCCAAAAAAACCAAACAAAGTGAAGCTGCTTTTGCTTTGGAGGGTGAGAGAAGATGGATTTTGACTGGTACTCCAATTATGAATAAACTAAATGATATGGTAATTAATATTTTTGGGGAGGGGAGAAGAAATATATATATATATATATTAAATTATGATTAATTAATACATATGTATATACGTATGTATTTAATAGTATTCTTTAGTAAAATTTTTAAGAATCAATCCATTTGATGACTTAAACTGGTGGAATAGGATATTTGTTAGACCTATTAAAAATGGTGTAAGTGAAAATATTTAATGAAATCATACATACGTGAACCTATGTGGTAGATTTCAATTGATTGATTTATTAACTTATCTTTTTATTGTTATGTTTTATTAATAAGGACCCGGTTGGAGTTGAACAACTCAAAGTAAATAAATTTGTTAAATCCCCTACTTTATAATTATTATTAAATAGTAATTTTTTATAATTGTTTTAGGTATTAATGAGAACAATCTGTCTAAGACGTACAAAAGATATGAAGTTTGATGGTAGACCTATACTTGAGCTACCACCAATTACTTCTTATTTACATAAAATTCAATTTACTCCAGAGGAAAAAAAAAAATACGAGTTCATGGAGTATGTATAGTATATATATGTGTGTGCGCGCGTATGCGCTATTTTTTTAAAAATAATATATATATTTATATTAATTATTTTGATTTTTTAAAGAAATGATGCTCAATCTCAATTTAAGAAATGGCGAAGCACTGGTGAAGTTGTAAGTAAAAAAAATGACCTCAAATTTTTGTATATAAGCATTAATAAAATATAAATGTATTTAATTTTCTAAAATTATCAATTACAATCACCTTTTCACCACCATAGATGAGTCATTATTCAATAATTTTAGAAGTATTGACAAGGCTAAGACAAATATGTGATCATCATAAATTGTGTGAACATCGATTAAATTCACTGATTGAAAGAAATCAAAAGGAAATTGCTGATGCACTGAATAATGAAGACTTACAAGACTTGTATCGTATACTCCAAACTACGATTGATGATAACGAAGATTGCTGTATTTGTTTGGAAACGCTTAGTACACCAATTATTACACCTTGTAGGCATGTATTTGACAGAGGTAACTATAATTATTTTGAAAGAGTTATTGAAAAGAAGAAAAATGACCATAATTATTAACAATAATATTATTTTCAAAAGATTGTATTGAAAAGGCACTAGTTAAAAGCGAGTCATGTCCTTTGTGTCGTAATAATGTTTCTAAAAATCAATTGATTGATCCTCCTCCAGTACCAATTGAATCTTCGGAACAAACTAATGATGATATTGATGAATACGAGGATGAGAATGATTCTTCAAAAAGTAAAAGCGATTATATTCCAAGTTCAAAGATTGAAGCTTTAATGGATTTTTTGAAAGGTAATGTATGAATATATGCATACATGTATATGGTATGTCTGTTTTGCACATATTGATATATCCGTATGCATTTTTAATAATTACAACAATAGTTTCAAGCAAGAATGATCCGAGCACTAAATCTGTTGTATTCAGGTTGGTATCAAACATATTACTATAATGTTCAATTATATATGTTACAAATATACATTAAAATTCAAATTTACACATTCAAATGCACATTCACATTTATAACACAGCCAATGGACATCATTTTTAGATTTGATAGAGAAAGCATTGAACCTTTATGGTTTTAAATTTGTTAGATTGGATGGTAAAATGCAAAGACATAAACGAGATGAAGTGATAAGATTGTTCCAAACTGATGGTTCAATCCAAATCTTTTTAGCTAGTCTCAAGTGTTGCTCCTTGGGATTGAATTTGACGGCTGCTAATCAATGCTTTATCATGGACCCTTGGTGGAATCCGGTAAGTCAAATTATTGTTTGAGAAGTATTGTTAATGTGAAAATATTAATTAACACTATTGTATTTTTTAATATGGGACATTGTAAACTTTTTTAGAGTATTGGTATGTGATTTTATATATTATATCTATACAATTAATTTTTATATTCATTTATTTATCTATCTATTTTAAAACAATAATAATAATTGTGTATATGCCATCACTAATTATGAATAATAGAGGATCAGGCAGTTGGTATGTATAATTATATATTATTTTCATCAGATTTCTACAATAAATAATAATAAATATAATTATTTATTCTAATATCCATAATAGATCGAGTTTATAGATTGGGACAAACAAGACCAGTCTCAATATTTAGATTTGTAATCCAGGATACAATTGAAGAACGAGTGATGAAATTGCAAGAAAGGAAAAGAAAATTGGTGTCCAATGCATTTGGGGAAAAGATTAGAGAGGATGCAAGTAGAGTCAGGGAAGGTAATTAATATGCACTTAATATGTATATACTATTATGTTCACGTATAATAATTAATGTGTTGTTTATGATTTGTTTGTTTGTTTATTTATTATAGCGAGATTGGAAGATTTACAAGCATTATTGGGAGGGAGTGGAAATCAAACAACGTTATCGTCATCTTCTTCGTCATCTTCTTCGTCATCTTCATCTACTCCTATTTTTACTTCTATCTAAAACATAATAATACATACAAATGAATAGTTTGTAGATGTTTCGTTTTCATAAATTCAAAAATATAAATCAATTAAACCATTTTATCATCATTAATTTCTTTCAAGGTGTTAATATCTGGCAAATTAATAATAATTAATATAAATTTATTTATGTATCAAGTAGTAAAATATTGCTTTAACAAATAAAAAATATTGGTAAAAATGTTAAAATTATGACATCAATCACCCTTCATTTAATATTTTTAACAGGTTCAAAGACCCATTCTTGGTAAGGATTGTCAAAGTTATTATCCACGGAACCGATATAAATTTCGACCTACCATGCAGTGAACATATTATATCGATTTTCCGCAACTGCCAATGCTGATATTTATTATCGGGGAAGTTATTGCTTTTTGAGCTAAGATATACATTTCGATCGCGTTGGCATTTAAATTTCGACCCGTTTTGTGGTGAACAATATTATATAGACCTTGGCCAATTTTTCTCGATGCTGATAGTCATTATTGGGATAGTTAATGGGCTCAGTGCTAAGATAAACTTGTTCACGAGCGTTTGCACCTAAATTTCAACTCGTTTTACAATGGATGATATTATAAATTATCTTTTTGATGGCAGCTCCATTTTCAAATAATTTGTCTGACTTTTTTATTTGAATCTTTAAAAATAATTTTTGAATTTTAAACAAATGTTTAAAAAACAATGTTTTTAAATATAAGAATTAGAGATAATTTTATTATTAAATATTTTAGTAGCATTAAGTCTCAATATTAATAAGAAAACAAGGGGAGCGAACAGTCTCACCCGTGAGTAATTTTTCTAAAATAAGTTTATATTAAGAGTAGGTTCTGTCTGATTGCACGATTCGATATTTTCAAGAATTCTAAACTAGCGACCAATAGCCTTAAACAATTTTTGCAAAAAAAACTATTCTTTGGGTTTATTAAACGTATATTAATACTACAGCAGTCAAATTCTTTATCTTTTATACTTTTTAGTGAAGTTGTTTTAAATTTCTGGTTGCTCATTCTCGTTTAACATTTTGCCTATTGCTCATTTTACTCCAATTTTTGTTTCTTCCCAAATTTGCTTAAACTAAGAAAATAACTTTATTGATTAATTCACTATTACTATAAAGAGATTTAAAAGCCTTTTGTAGTATTTATATAAGAACACAAGGAAGAAAATAATAAAAAAATGCTTTTTTTTAATAATTATATGGCGAGGGAAATTTTTTTTTAGAAAAAGGGACAATTATTCTTACTATACATTATTACTATTTAAAACTTTTTTTTTATCCTAAATCAAAAACGCGAAACTTTTAAAGCTAAATCTGCTTCATAAATTCGCATAACTTTGAGTTTACAAAAATGCAATGCCCATTATTATTATGTAGTTATCATTACCTTATTTTAGCAAAGCCAAAAATCAAAAATATATTTATAACTCATTAAAAATGAAGTAAAATTTAATATCAGAAACGAGTCATGCAATATTAATATACTTATGTAAAAAAGCCTATTGCGCAGTAAATAGAAAGTCAGCAGTTAATATTAAAATTTTAATTTCAGAATTGGGGTATGCTGAACAAAACCAGACAAAGTGAACATTGTAATTGGTACTACAAAATATTTCAGGGTTCAAAATTTTTTAACATTACAATTATATTACTATTACTACTAATATGGTGTGCCGGATAGGCCAAAAGGTTAAGTAAATGTCACAATTAACAAAGTAAATGTTATAAACCAAACTTTATAATTAATTGAAGAAAATGTTGCAATTAGCAAATGGTATATTTAAATAACATCTTTTTTTGATTCTCAAAGAAATTGATAGTTAATTCATTTTTATCATCTAAATGAATTTTTTAATTTGTTATATTACAAAGTAAAAGATCAATTGAAGAACAACATGATTTAAATTTTTTACAATTGATAAATGAGAAAATAGAATCTATTGAATCAATGCTATTAGTTATAATAAATAATTATGAAAATGAAAGTGAAAGCTTTTCACATATTACTTCCATAATTTCATAATTGTGTAGTTATCCGTAAAAATACCTGCAATTTTGCACAGCATTATAAAAATATCTAAATAAATTTTAAAATAGCCTTTTTTTCTGATAGAAATTTACTCAATTCATCACATTGTTTAAATTGATCCCAAATACCATAAATGTTTTTAAATGTATGATAAAAATTGTATAATGTAATAGCTGTAAGGAAAGTAAAACTTTCTACCTAGAAAAAATAAATAAATTGTTAGCATGTATAAAAACAAAACATATAAAATAACTATATAAAAAATATTTATACTTACGAAATTAGAAACTTTGCCACCCATCAAATGTTTTAATTGTTCAATAACAATTCTTATCATTTTTTCTTTAACTCTCATCAATCCTCCAGTATTACTGATTGAATTAGTACTTCTAACCAAATATATTACTGAAAAAACACGTTTATTAATTAAATTGGTTTGTCCATGGATTTCATTTATAATGTCAGCCAAGCCTATTTCTATATCTAGACCTCCAAGCACTTGTTGAAATTCGGTTTGCAAATCACTTGTTGACAAGTTTTCATTTAAAATCAACAATGACATTGCCTTTAATTTATAATATAAGCTATTTGTGTCAATTACTTCATCTAGTTCATCAATATGGCTTTCAGCTAATAATTTATTTTGAGTTATTTTGAAGTATGATCCTAATTCATTTATTGTCATAATGTCTAAAGGTAACCAATCTTTTAATCCATTTTGGGTGATACATAACAACAACTCATGGGACTCAGCTTCTATTAAATAATTGACCAAATTCTTATATGATTGATATTTCCTAAAAAAAGCAAATGTGACCTGGTAGGATATGGGGTAAGTGCGTGTAGATGGATCTATTAAATTTTTATATTTGACAAAAATAAATGTGCAAATGAAATCATGTGGATGGCAGTAGTTTGCAAGAAATTTCAAGCAGGGATAGAACACTGCAAAATTGTGTTATAGGATATACAATACTTGCCTTTACTGAATTTTCTTCATCTGGATCTTTTTCAGCTTGCACCCTGAAATAGTCATTAACACTACTTGGGATGACAAAATTATGAATCTTACTATCGACATCAAAATCTTCCTAATTTTGTGTGAAAAATTTTATTTAAAAAAATACATGAATGCACAAACGAACAAGCAAGCATACTGATAACATTGATATTTTTGATTTACAAACCTCTTCTAATTAAATTAGAAATTCTAAAAGATGAGCATAACTCCAAATCATCATCATCTTTAGAATTTAAATTATTTTTTATTGAAATAATTTGTTTATTTATCAAGTATGCAATTGGTACTCCATCAAGAATTCCCAGATTTAATGGTAAACAATCCTTTTTTCCAGGAAGAATTTTTTTTAACATTATAGTAAGGAAAGAACAGTAATGTTAATGGTATTTATAAGGAGAACAAGAAAAAGTCATAAAATGGTTTGGATTTTGGTATGTTATGTTATAAATTAATCATTTTCATAAATACTCTGTTTTTCTTTAATTTTTGTTGACCAACTGAATTTGTTGTTTTTTTAAATGGGAACTTTTTCCCATATAACCTCCCACTCTAGGTTAAAGGAGTGTAGCTCAATAAGAGCATGTATCTTACAAGTATAAAGGTGGCAGTTTGATTCTACCCACTCCCTATTGTGATAGTCACCATGATCACTGGCATCAAGGAGAAAGCTGTAAAATAAAATGGCTTGGATTTTGTTTGGTATGTTATAAATTAATAATTTTCTGCTTCTCTTTAATTTTTATTTGACCAACTGAACTTGTTATTTAAATGGGGTAGGGTTGTTGGTGAGTTGGTGTGCCACTGACAAGACAGCAACCCAGGACTCAAAACTCTGAATTCAGGAAAAATCCAAAACAATAACCCAGGTTGTAACTTCCTGAGTTGGAGAATTTTGAACCAATTGCAGATGCCAACTTTATTCTAGAGGGGTATAACACAATGCAATCATCACACAAATGCCAGCTTTCAGCAATCAATGCCCATATGGTAACATCTAGCCTGGTCTGAGAGGAAGATAATTTTCGTTTACTAAAAAATAAATGTGTTTAAAACTCGTTTTTTTTTTTAAGCAAAGAAGCTGGCAATGAGTTCAAATTTGGAGTTGAAATTGATATTGAACTTTAAATTTGAAGTTGTATTTAATTTAATTATGATAATGACAATACTTGATTTATTGCCATTTGAATAATTATGTATCCTTCAATCAAAATTATGAACTACAGAATTACATCCAACAGATTCATATTCTTATTATTATTATTATTATTTGCACCGATGCTGGGCTTAAGTTAATTTTGGGTTTCATTATTATTAATATATATACATCATTACATCATTATATAGCATAATAAAATGATAAATTAAACTAATACATAATAAATAATTTATATATTAAGAAAAAAAATCACTAGAGCAATTGCATACCTTGGATCCAAAGCCGTTTATGAGTTTTTTTTTTGGTGGAAACTATGCTACACTTTATTACTCTTATTATTATCATCTTAATAATATCTTCAATAATAATTGTATATAAACTACAGAATTTAATAAAAATTTATTTACGCATCAACCAAGTAGTATGTTCTTATACAGTGTGTTTCAAAATGAATTTGCATTGTGCGCGCCCTTTTTTTTGAAAATTTTGAGATGAATAAAAAATTTTTCACATGATGAAAAATGATTGGATATCTCGCTTATATGATAAGCA
>CAUDNR010003246.1:13842-35333 GCA_958430865.1 Entrophospora sp. SA101 | reverse complement strand
GTATTACATTGGAAAATCACCCAATCAAATTTCAACACTACTATACGTACTATACGTACTATACGCACTATACGTAAAGTATCGTATAGTGTCGTATAGTGTTCAACTATACGCCATTTGCCCATCTCTATGAATGGTCTTTTGGCGAATTGTAAAAAAAGACTTTTGACATTATTCTAACAAATCATTTAAATTGTAAAAATAAACTTTTGGTATGAATCGCAAAAGGAATTGAAATCCTTTAATATTATTAATGTTTGTTTTATTTTATGCACTTTTGTATATCATATTCATTCATTGTTTGTCCGTTTATTCGTTATTTAATATTAGTTGTGCGAAAAATTTTCTGGTGACTGGATTTTTTTGAATTTTAGCTGATGAATTCAATTAGTCGGCCATTCATTTACAATGAAATTATGCGTAATATAAAATTTGCAGCAGCCGTAAATATTTTATAATGGTAGTTACCATTGCCAATTACGACAGTTGTCTTTAACCGTAATTATAATAGGAAAAATAAATTTACACTTTAAATATCTTCTTTGAAATCCTATTTAAAGTAATACGTAGTATAGGAAAAATAAATAGCATTAAATTACACTTCAAATATCTTTGTTTGAAATCCTATTTAAAGGAATAGCAAGAAAAACAATAAATTAATTAATAACTACTCTAAAAATTAAATCTGTTATGCGGATTTAAACTCGACCTAAAAAGCATTAAAATTGTCTGAAATGAATATTACTTAGCTATCGCTTATTCCAAAAGGTATGCGTGTACGTCATTATATATATATATAACAAATGTCCAACTTTGTGTCAAGATTTTCTTAAAGTGTTATTTGTTTACCTGGAAAAAAAATATGTCAAATAAAAGTTTTTCATATTTTTTATAATTCAAGAAATGATTGATGCAAGCGTGATTTTTTTTTTCATTTTTTCGCATAAAATTCCCTCGAAAAATTTTTATTAATGGGCTCCCTGTAGTTGCGCAATGTCCCGCGACTAGTAATAGTAAAATACATGCACAAAGAATAGGACTCTAAAACAAAAATCTCTTCATTACATTAAAACTAGAGACCTATTCTATCAACTAATGAAGCTATTTTTTAAAAAGGTATGATAGAAAGTGACTTTTATACTTTTAAAATTTTTGTAGATTTAGGAGGTCTTTAGACAAGCCAACCACAAGATAAATATATTGTTGTTATTGATATTATAACTTTTATTTTTGATTAATAATTAATATTAAAGGCATAAATTTTATTCTTGTAATATTGAGTTGTATAATCTTCTTTTTAATTCCAACATGGTTGTAAATAATTAGTAAGCAGCAACTTTTTTTAGTTCATTATATTTGTTAGATATTAATTGCCAACACAATAGTCAATTATTACCAATTTAAATTTAGTTGTGAAGAATCATAAGTCATGGATACACTACCAGATGATGTAGAGGTTGGAATCGTCCAAAAAATCCTTGGTCGACTACTAGTTGGTCAAAATTTTCTTTGATTATCTTAGTTGACTATTTAGTCGACTAAATTTTTTTTTTATAATAATAACAAATAATAATAATATTTCGTTTTTCATTTCCATTTGAGTCTTTCACTTTTTCAAAATACTTCCACGTGTTACGATTCGTTTTTTTAAAGGTCTTCTGGAACCCACCGCTTAAATCATTGAAACTTGAAGCCAATGAACTATTTGACCTTGTATTGGAATTGTTTATTCATTCACATGTAAAATTATCATCAACAACACACTACTATTGTCGTCATCATCGTATTGATGGTATTGATACTCTTCCCCATAGAAATTTTTCATTTTGAATGATATAACACAAAAATCGTAATTGGTAGATAATAATAATATTAGCATAGTATTAGTATTAGTATTAGTATTAGTACTAGTATTAGTATTAGTATTGGCATTAGTATTAGTAGTATTAGTAGTCGACTATTAGTTGTTCAAAAAAAAGTTTAGTCGACTATTTTAGTGATTCCAACCTCTAAGATGATGATTTGTTTTGTTGCAATGTTGGTACTATTGAAGTGTAAGGATGGCTCCTTAATTAATTGTGACTAATTGTGATATATAAAAATTGAATTGTGGCTAATCGCAGTTCCCATCTTGATTGAAGTGTTTGGCTCTATTTGTGATTTATCCAAATATGGCGCTACTAAGCTATCAATATCATTTATTAGTGGAATATTCCTCTCGATGTCAAAAGTTCATCACATATAAAGACACTTGCCGTAATTGGTTATTTACGGCTGCAGTAAATAAATACGGCTACAGTAAATAGATACGGCTTTCTGTAAATAGATACGATTGCCATAAATAGATACGACTGACGCAAACAGATACGGCTGCTGCAAATTTTATTTTACGCACAAGCTTATACCTAAAATTACTGACCGCATATTAATTTGTCAATAATGTGTGGTCAGCGCACAACAATGCACATGATTTTGAGTTTGAATTTTAGACACTAGTTACGCGACCATCAAATTGGTATTATTAATGGGTAATGGTAATAATGTTATATACTAATAATAATAATTCTTATTGTATGCAAGCATTGTATTAATTCTATGGTATTATTGTTGTCACGCGACCATCAAGAAAAAAAATTTATCAATATCAAAATACTACTGTTTTATTATATAAATTTGTATAATTGCATATTAATTTTAATATTAGTATTAGTATGTATTTTTCCGCGAAAAACACACAATAATGCGGTCACGGATGATAAGAATCCTTAGTATTAATAAAATATTTTGTTAGGGATTCTTTACGGGTACGGAATAATCTCCCTATTAATAAAAAATTAAAGACTAATAGTAAAAAAAATTTCAAAATGAGTCAGCAAATTTGTTTAAAAGGTCTATTTGGTCACACGCAAATAAAGTTTTCCTAGTTCTATAATAATAATAACTCTATATCACAAGCGACCATACCTAATTTGAATTATTATTATTATTATATAGTTCACATTAGTACTATTGAATCATAGTTGTTATTGTTAATCATGTGAAAAAAAATTAAAGTTCATATTTTGATTTGTGCTACCCATGTTATTACTAAATTTTATTGTGATTAACTAGTGTAAAATTATTATCGATTACTATATTTAATTTTCTTTTTTAACCAGGAAAGCAAGCAAAAAAATTACAGGTATTTATTTCAATGAATTATCTATATTAATTAATTGTCATTATAATAAAATTACGAAGCGGGTGGGAGTCGAACCCACAATCCCCAGATCCGAAGTCTGATGCCTTATCCATTAGGCCACCGCTCCATGCAATTTGGTAACATTTATTAAAATGTTTTATAATAACTTTTTTAAGAATAAATTTTTTTAAAATAAAAAAGTCAATTATTTCTTGGCTTGAATAAAAATTATTATTTTACATTTATCATTTTATATTATTATAATTTATATAATGATTTAATATTATTATATTTACATATACATATTATAAAAGGTTTATTATTACTAGAAAAAAATAAATTCTAAAATTATTACCAATTAATCCAACCAATGTAACCAGCTTTAGTTTTTTCATTTATTAAATTTTCAATGAAATTTTTTGCGTCAAGGTAACATGAATGTTGTTGAACATGAAGTGCCCTTTCTTTTAAACTACCATCATAATCTATACTACCATATCTAACATAAGTAATCATTTCTTCTTCTACTTTAAATTGCCAAAACTTTGTGGAATTTTCTAAATGTCCTGATGGTATTGAAGGCAGCGACGACGGCGACGACGGAAAGTTGGGAAATTGATCCGAATTATTTGAATTTGTGAATTTAACTTTTTTTTGATGATGAGGTTTTTGTGAAGAAAATCGTGGAGTAGTTGTTATTAATTCCGTTGACATTTTTTATTTTTTAAATTTAATTTTTTTATTTTTAAATTTGAAAATTTGTTTTTTTTTAAAAATTGGAGTAGCCATCTTCTTTATATATTAAATGTTTATAAACAAACAAACTAAAGTGTGATTTGTCAATTATTGTTTACGTTATAATGATGTAAATTAAATATAAAAAGATTAAAAAAAATACATTAAGAAAAGGTAAAGAGCTACAAAGTACATATCAATAAATAAGTAATACACCATATTAATATCTATCTATTTCCCTTTGGTTTTTTTATTTATTATTTTTTTATTCGATAATTATTTAATACTTTCCATTTTTATCTTTATTTGAGATCATTTGATGAAAGAAGTAAATTTTTTTTTCGGAAAAAAAAAATTTAATATTCAACAAAATAATGTTTACATGACCAATAATAATAATATGATTAGTAATTTTTCCATTATAAAAAACATTTTTATTTTTTTCCCTTATTCATTCTCGAAATGGAACTCTGAATTTTTAAAACAAATATTTATTATTGCTGCATATTTGTTTAATGATAACGGGTTTATAAGATTATATAACAGATTATAATTATATGGCTTTTATAAGTACATAATCTAAAAAAACCGTTTATCAAAACCTAGTAATAAATGAAAATGATCCCAATGATTGGATCATTTTCAAAACATATACAATTTACACAAAGAAAAAATAGTTTATATCTAGAGTATTACACAATTCAAAAACATATTTTAAGATATTTTCTTTTTTTTAAAGATCGAAAATGTGATTTTAAACCATGATCGGATAGATGAATGAATAAAAGTAAATTTGGATTCCTATCTAGTACTGCCCACGTTTACTACCTACAGTATCTACCCTAGTAGCTGTTAGCTAGCTAGCTAGCCAGCCACTAATTTTAGCTATTACCACATAAATCTTTGCAAATTTCGTGGATCATGCTTCCAAATAAAAGGTTTAAATATAAAATTATTTAAGGTTACTATATTAATAATAGCATATAATAATAATTCTAATGCTAATCTATAAAGTAATGACGGTTGATTCATGTTCATCACATTAATTCTATAAATCAAATAAGGAACTATAAAATATCTAAATTCTAGTAACGGGGAAGGAATTAACAATAAACAAACTGCCGTCGAATAAATCAGAATCCATATAAAAGTTTGCCGTTTTGCTAACTCTTCCCATAAGATCCATCCGTTAATTAAATAAATTGGGATTAATAGGTATTTGATTAATGCATGTTGACGATAAATATTCTTCCATATGTAAAATGTATAATGACGATTGTCACTTAGTAAAAATGGATGTTCATACCTATTGTTTGTGTGGCACGTGTACGTGGAAATAATCATGTATTAAAGTAAATTTCAGGAAAAAATTTAAACACCATACATAATATTATAATGACTTACGTAAATTCGCTAATTAGATAAGCAATTAAAAGCATTATTGGAATAAACTTGATGGTAATCCTAAACATATATATATAATAAATATAGATTCATTATATCATGTATATAAAAATGTGACTATAAAAATAGTAAACTAACTAATATTTACCAAATAATTTTTTTACTAAAGATGATTTTAATGTGTCTAAATTTAAAAATTGCTGGTGACGATAGAAATGTTGTAAACGATATAAAATAAAATATTTGAGGAAAATGAAAAACTGGAACATGATTAGCTTTATCTCCTGAGATGGAAGATGAGATGAGTGTTGTTAGAACGAACGAATGATTGATCGATTTAGAAATCATAATAATCAAATAATCATATATATGTACAATCACATACCTAACACGATCCCACCATTAAATCTCAAAAATAATCCAAACCCAATTAAAATTAAAAAATAAGGAAAAAATATTATTAAAATATTTAATAGATTCAATACAATCAAACTAGCAAATGTTATTATTTCTGTTATTGCTTGGCCTATATAAATAAATAAAATAAAAGGGCATGATGAGTGCAAGTACAAAAATTGGATAATACAAATTCATATTTTTTAAATATTTATTTATTATACCCAGAGTTATATCTTTTCCCAATGAAAATAATTTCTGATTCCTATTGTTTCTATTATTACTACTTCTAGTTGATAAATATTTTAATATAGAGGTTCATAGAATAAAACATGTCCAAATAATGTTTGTTTGTCTAAATAAAATACTAATAAAACAACTCTATCATTATTAACATAAATTTTATATATATATATTTAGTAAACAACAATTTAAAAAAACTTGAAAATTATTATTTATTTATTTATTTACCATTGAACTGAGCCAATACTTCTTTTTAGTTGCTAACAGATAGCCAAATAATATAAAAAATACTGATCCAGCCTCAGTGTAATATAAAAAATTATGAAAATAATTAATTGGAAATATTGTCAGTATAAAAGTGTTTAATACTAACAATAATCTACTGCTATTGTTGCGGTCGTTGTTTTTGATGCTTAACATTTGATTAATTATTATAAAAGTTCCAATGCTAAATATCAAATTGGTCATTCTTAATAATTTAGTAGAACAATAAAAGTTTAGATTGTCATTGATAAATCTCATTGGTAATAAAATCAAATTGCTATAGACATATCTTTAGAAAAAAATCACGAAATAAAAAAATAAGAAAATTAAATCACAATCATATATAATAAATAATAAAATCGAACTCTTTTTTTTTAACTCACAATCCTGGTGGCGTCGTTATACTTGAATCCCATTTATCATACTTTCCTTTACAATATTCTTGAGCTTGTGGTATATGATAAATTTCATCCTAATAGATAAATAACTAAATAAATCAACCATATTACTACTATTATTAATGTTACTCGTTCAATTAGAAAATATTCACCATGTATGGTTCAGAAATCATTTCATTAACAAGATTTGAAATGAGTACTATTATAATAATATGTAAAATCAAAATAATATATTTCAACATTTTAAAAAAAAATTTTTTAAAAAGAAAATTTTGATTAAATCGGAGCAATATTCTGCCTTTTTTATTTCTTGATGAATCACATAACAAATATGGTGGGGTGCAAGTTAAAAAAAACTTTAATTGAAAATTTTATTAAATTAATTTACGATAATTTATATTAATTAATAACTTTATATCTTCCAAAGTATTTTATTAATCATAAAAAATTATGGCGATCTATTAATATAAAAAATTAAATAAACAGATTGTTTTTATACTTTATTTAAAAAGCAGCCATCACTCTCATATCTTCAATCTTTTTTTGAATTTCTGCAGGTGTACGATCCAATTCATCAGCTAAAAATCTTTTTTTCTCCATTGGCAATAAATTAAATTGTTCACACAAATCACCATCAACGATATTTTTAACAGGAGCATAGAAACTTCGATATTGAAGATGATCACGTCCTGCTAATGGTGGCGCCTCATTTCTCATATGCATCTCAAGAGTTTGGAAGAAATCAATATCTTCTCGTGTTAGAAATGGAACAAATACTCCCACATTACCCATTATACCTGTGTATACAAGGACTTCACGACCACCTGCTACCAAATTGGTTCTATGAATAGATGTGATAATATCACCAACATGATAATGAGCTATCATAGTAACCTTTCAAGAAAAGAATAACAATATACACAATATTTGAATCAATTAATTAATAAATATCTTTTTTAATAATTACAATTATAATAAATTAAAAAAGTTTCGTGATGATGATAATTACTTTATGAGGCGCACCCATAAGATATCCTTTTTCATACATAATCTTATTACCAGTAGGATCTTCATCCACCTCTTCACTAGTCTCGGCTGGTAATCTATCAATAAAGAAATTTCCGAATTTATCACCACCAGCAATTGTATCGTAATCTAACATTGTTGTGGTAGTGATCCAACGTGGTGTAGTATCATCAGCAAAAATAATAATTCGATTATCGTGTTGTCTATATGATGCATAATGAATTGATTCTTGAACATCACAAATAATAATTCTATTGCCCTGCGTATGCAAATTAACAATACAATTTGAAATTGCCTGATTTCCCCCAAAAAAAATTATCAAGAAACAGAATACTTGATTATTATCATCCCGCAAAGAATTAAAACGAGATATATTATAATAATGATAATTGTTACCTTTGATTCACATTTTCGTAAGAGTTTCCTTTTACCTAAATCATAAATTCTAAGTGCTTTCCCAACACCAGCTAAAAGTCTTCCTTGAAATCCTAATAATGCTAAAGGAATATCATCACATATTGTCTATAAAAGAAAAATTTAGTTAATTAAGCATAAAGATTTCCTTTGGAAATTTGAATTAAAAAACTTTTTTCCATAAATTTTTAAAGTTTACTTTGTGAATTAATTTTAACGAGTTTCCATTATCTACAAATTGATAAACATAAAGAAAACCAGAAGAACAAGTTCTTGGTGCTAAATTTGCATCTTTGGCAGCACCAACCACAAGGAATACCTCGCTATGACCATGGAAATTTACTGTTGCAACACTAAATGATGTTAAATGACATTGGTAAATTTTTTAAATGTCAAACACTTAATTTTATATAATAAAGAAATGTAATATATATATATACATTTGTACGCAATATTAAAATACACACCTAAAAGCTGCCTCGTTATCTTCAAGTTCAATCACTGACATAGTTTCGCTCTGAAATGGATTCACAACACGAATACAAGACGCCCATTTACCAGCTTCAGCTTTAGGTAATCCTAAAATTTCTTGTGGCAAATCAAAGATACTTTCGTTTACTTCTGTACCAGCATTGATTTTTGATTCTATTAACTTTTTTCTTTCGGTAGGCGAGTAAGTATTGTGCTCGCTTTCAATTATTACAAAGTTTCTTGAATTTTGATGAAGAACAAAATGACGTGGCGTGTATTTGAGCGGTATAGCTACTTGATTGAACACAGTGCCCAATTTCTCTACAGCAAATATCCTTAATGTGTTGGCTGATATAGCAACTATACCTTCAGGTACTTGCGGTGAAGTAAAATTTGAACCGTATTCAAGCATGTCATAAGAAAGCGGTGTTAGATGTAGTCTGGATTGAAAAGTATAGCTTAACCAAGGTCGACTCGATAAAGCAAGTACAGCTGGAGCTCCCTGTATTGTAACTTGAAACAATTTGACAGGACGTGCTCCGAGAAATCTATATTGTAACAATATAATTTTATAAATATCAATATTTATTTAATATCATGAATTTATATGAATGTGTGTAAATAAATTTAATCTTATACCTTTGTCTTGTATCCGTTAAAGCTCCAGTTATAGTATCCAAAACTGTTCTTAACAAAACACCATTTTGTAAACCTATATTTAAATATAGAGTTCCATGAGAAGCGTCCGTTCCAATATCCATCATTTCAATAATGACTAATGATTGTGGTAAGGCACTAATAGCCTATAAAAAATAAAATATAGGCCATGATTAAAATGAAAACTTATATATTAACAAATATTATTATTATATATTATTATTATATATTATATATAAACATACTTGTGTGCTAAGTATTTCTAAAGTATTGTCTGGATCGAGTGAAAGAATTCTTACAGCATTGTCATCACAACCTACAGCCTTTAATTTTTGATCAAAAACAACAATAAATTAATTAATTCAAAAAATAAACACCTTGAAATAAAATAAATTGTACATCATACCAAAAATCTTGAACGTTGTCTTCCTTCAGGAACCTCACCAATACTTAAACATAACACATTTGCTGACATTTCCTTACGTTCCTGATATTCATTCAGTTGTCCTTGACTATCCAATTCAAAATAAACCAATTCACCACCAGTCAAGGCTATAACGACTTGTCGTTTATTGGTAGCTGCTTTGACGATTGTTTTATTACCAGGAGTTTTCCATTCATTAACACGACGATCAACTCTAATATGTCTTATTCCTTGAGGATATATCTTATATAAGAAGCGTGAATTCAATATGAATAGATTAATTTGGCTGTATAAGCAAAAAATTATTCATAAAATAAATAGATGTATACCTGAAGTAATGCATCATTACCAAGTTGGTGGACATCTAAAGTAGGTGTTGATGCAAGAAATCCTGTATCTGTAACTTCTTCCACAGTCTCGCCAATAGATAATACCAATGTAGCATTCACAAATGAAACTATTATATAAGCATCAAATTCATCTATAACAATAAATAGAACAAAGGTATTTAAAAACACATTAATATAACCAACACCAACAATCATCCAATAAATAATTATAGGCAAACCTTCTGCTCTAAGTTTGGTGGTCCATACAGCATTAGGATTTCCTGGTAATTCTGAAACAGCCATTTCAGATACTTCTAAGCCATTTCTCAAGATTCTAAAAGTTGAACCTGCTCCCCTGCCGCACAAAGAATATATTTGAGGAGTATCGTCATCCATAAGATTTAGAACCTAAATAACAACAATTATTAATTATCATAGTTTTTAACTTTAATTTTTATTAAAAAAAAATTTTATTACTTTAGCATCAATTAATGGATTTAAACTTTCTAATTCATCAGCCCTTTCTAAATTTTGTAATTCTCTAAGATTAAAATATGCTACTGGTGCTTCAGTATCAGTATCCATAAAATCTTTACTAGACCATTCTGGTTCATCATTATCATCACCAAGACTTGTAAAAGAGTATAGCCGACTATTCAAAAAAAAAAGTTTTAATGTTTTTCAAAAATTTTCGGACTTTTCAAAAAAATAAATAAAATGTTTAAACTTACGGATTTCCAAATTCAGTAGCTACAAACAAAAAACCAGCTCTAAGTATACATAATGATACCGCAACAGGTACAGTATCAAAATATTTTATTTTAATAGCTTTTACCTTATCGTCCTCGCAATCAAGAGTCACTTTATATATATCACCTTCTTCACTTTGTAACAAAAAGAAAAAGACACCTTTCATTTTATGCATAACACCTGCCACTATGATTAGTCCACGCGAAGGATCTTCTAAAGGGTTTTTACGACGTGGTATTGGTATACGAAGCTCTTGAGCACGTTGATGTTTATAGGTGATAAAATTTTCAGAACATACCAGCACTCCTGATGGACCATCATTCCCGCCTGGGACTAAAACACAGACACAATCAAACGCAAAAAAATTAGTGATTATTATTATTGTTTTGCTTAAATGATTTTATTTAATATTATATATATATATATTGATTTTGAAGTTGTTCATTATTCTATATATATATATATATAAGTAAGTAATATCAATCAAAAATTATGACTGAATATTGGAATTTATATAATTAAAGATATTTGCCAGGAAAGAGTAAATTGGCTCTAGGATCAACAGGATCATTCCATTTTCTTACTACATGATTCAAACCAAGATCCAATTCATAATATGTAAGCATCTAAAATTTAAGATAAACAAACCAAATAATAAATATAATGAAAAATTCAGTTTGCTTTTTAAATCATACATATTGAAACTTTTATGCAAACCTTTTCAGTATTGTTGAAAGCTTCACCAGATGGATCAAGATCTGCTTCTGAATAATCAACTTCCAGACATGCAAAAACTGGATTTTCATAACCAACGTCAAGCCCTATGCAATTATGTACAAGTGTATGTGATTTGTGTGCTTCCAGCGGTGAAGATATAGTAAGATTGGCTGCGGAATCACGATTCAGAATATAAACGAGTTTTTGTTTTTCAATTGCACCTATAATTTTCCATCATTTAATTAATTATATAACATTCTAAAAATACAAAATTGATAAATATATATATTAATATACCAATCATAACAGATCTTCCTTTGGGATCAACTGCTAAATATTGCCCAGGTACAATTCTTCTACATCCCGATTTTCCAAAAGTTTCTTGATGAACTTTATCAAACCTATTTTTAGATGGATTATATTCTAAAATTACTACACGACCTGAATCTGATCCAACTATAATATAATCTATCAAACAATAAAAAACAATAATTTATTAATATTTTCTTTCAATTTTTTTTGATATATATATATATATATATATATATGTCATCATAAGTACCTTTGGAGCCACCAGTTAGCCTGAAAGGTGTCAATGATCTTATCATCCCAAAAATGTCATAAGCCAAAAGTGTTTGTAATTTACCAGAGTTCTGGTCAGCTCTAATAAGCTCTAATCTTGTTATTCTAGAAATAACTATTTCTTGTTGTTTGGTTCCCGAAAAATGTCCGACTACTGCAACATTAATTGCAGTAGAAGGTTGTAAAGTCAAATTATACAGAAACATATTTCTATGTATTTATTTTTTTTTGAGTGATTTTTTTTAAAAAATAATCTATCCAGATTTGGACTGATTTTCTTCAAAAACTTTCACATGAACAACCTGTATGATATATCACATGACCAGAGTTCACTCGGTCTAAAGACCTCCTAATTTTGCGTAAATTTTAAAAGTATAAGTCACTTTCTGTCCTACCTTTAAAAAAATAACATTATTAGTTTATAGAATAGGGCTTTTAATTTTATATAATAATAAAAATTATTTGTTTCTTTTTTATATATATGTATTTACTATGTTCGCGAGGAATTTGGCACTAGATCATTACTAAATTTAGACATGCGTATGATGATCATATCTAAATTTGGCTGTAAGAATAAATTTTAAAACTAAAATCACGTGAAGTCATGATTTTTGAAAAATTGCTTTTTTTGAAATTTGGCCATATGGCGCAGCAATATGGGGGTATTTAGACCGAGCCAACCATAGAATCATATCACGCGTTCGCATCCTACTGTTAATAGACAGTGATATATATGCAAATTAATTATGGAAGCAAGAGTAGCAGAAGTAAAAAAGTACAAGTTAATATTAATAACAGTATGACAAACATTGAGTAAACAACACAATAACATCCAATTTACCTTGTTGACTTGTAAGAAGTTTGACAAGCTTGATTTTATTTTCTAGTCAGTGAGTCATTCATATAAAAAGAGGATAATAATAAATGATCCATCATGATTAAAGTTTAACCCAAAGCAGCTTAACCACAGTTTATATATTTCAAACCAGTTGACAATGGTTTAAGGTTCCAAATTGAACTTTTTTTAACCCTAGTTTTCAGATTAACCAATAATACTATTACAGCATTTCGGGTTTTATGATCATCATTTTTCAGCTAACGTTTATGATTTACATCAGAAAATTTTTTTCTGGCATGAATTTACACTATATATGTAAATTTACATTCAGTGCAAATATTACAACATTATTTATGAGCATAATATATATTGGGAAAATTTCCTGGTGCTATAGAAACAGTTATGCTAGGTAAGGCCAGTCCCTGTATTCTATGAAGTGTAATAATAATTATAACATTGCAACAAAATAACTTTGAAATAAACAAATTTCTTGCAAACAAATATTTGACATGCTAAAGGTACCTTACCCATCTTAATTAGTTAATCTATCCAAGTGTTCTGGATTCCTAAATATTAGGGTTCTGCAAGTGCTCATGCCAGGTCATTGTTGGCTCCATGATTATGATGTAACAAAATTTTGCATTATTATTACATTAATTTAATCATTGGTCATGTCATAATACACATTGATAAAACAAATGGATAAAAGATTGTTCATTTATCATTTAGTAGATTATAAAGAATCAAAATTTTAAATTAAATATCCTACTATTTTTATTATAAGTAATGAACTGATTATTATTTATCTATTTTTAAGTAATAGGTGAATAAAAGAACCCATTGTTTTATTATATTAGGTAATTACAAAATTCAAATTAGCAATTCCAACTATATTAATATAAGCTTCATCACCTACATTATTATTCTGTCATACTAATAATCTTTGTATCTTTTAAGAAAACATTACAGTTGTTTTGCCATAATGGTTTTTCATTTGACTTAAAGAGTTCAAATAATTACAGGGATAATTTGGCAACTATTAATTATGGAAACTAATGGAAACTAATTTTATGATCATTTATTAAGAAGGACAATTATGGTGAACAACTATATGGTGAATTCATTATTCAGATTAGTAATTGTAATTGGAATAAGAAATTTGATAGATCTTTTGAGAAACAAAGAATTTTATTTAAACAAAAGATTTTATTTGTTTTCTGGGGGGTTTTTTTTTGCCATTCACCCACTGATTTCCTTCACAATAATAATTAAAATTTCCTTAACAACTTAAATTAAAAGGTTTACGAGTGCATGTAACAAACTTCACTTCTTGGAGAAAATAAATATTCTCATTTGAAACAGTCCTATCATATCTATCTAAGTATGTGACTTGGTAATTTTAGTAATTAAAAATTATCATATTAAAATTCTTTAAAACCTTAAATTAAAAAGCTCCCTAGTTATATGAAAGAAACTTCACTTCTCGAAGAAAATAAATGTTTTCATTTGAAACAGCCAAACCCTCTCCCAATTGAAAGCATTTAATATAGATTAGGTTCTATATGGACTTCTTATTAAATGTCATTTTGAACCCAATCAAGGCAAAACTTAAGCTTTTAACAATGATAACTTTATTTTTTTTTTCATCGGCTGTACCAAAACTCTTGTGTGTAAAACTTTTTATGATGAAATGTATGTATGTATGTTGTGAGTCAAATTGTGTGAATTCATAATTAGAGATTTTGGGACATAATATTCCGTGGCTTATACTAAATTTCAAATGTCGATAAGTCGAACACAGCAATCAATTATTGGTACTTACTTGATAATATAAATAAATGACCGACTTATTGAGTTTTACATGTGAACTTTAAATTCACACACGAAAAAACGCGCGCGAGGGGATAATAATAATAATAATAATTAATATCTACGTGCAACATAGAGTCTAGTTGTTTTTTTATATTATGATTATAATAAGCTTAATAAGAAATTAATTATTATGGTTTGATAGAGAAATATATACATAGTAATAGTAATAGTAATTTAAATCAGCACTTTTTTGTGTAAAAATAGACCCCTGAAAATTTACGTTAATATCAGGTGACAATAATAAATGTTATTATTATGATTATGATTCAAAAAAAAAAAAAAAAGAGCTCAAAAAATGGCACATAAAAACTTATTCGTCATTAACAGTATTAAAATTCATTTTTTAATTAAAAAAGATGTACCTAACAGAAGTAATATTGAAAGATTGATTAAGGTATATATGTATGTTGTAAAAAAACACAACGAGATCATATTCTTATGTAAATAATATTTAAATCTATCATAAACTAGGAAAATGGTGGAGAAGTAGTGACAAACGCTGAGAGTGCATACTGGATACTAGCAGACACGTCGAAAAAACAAAAATTTAATAGTAAGGAAGAGGAGGATAAAACAATGTCTTATAAAATAGTCCTTGATTCGGTAGAACGAGAAGTACTCCAGATTCCAACTAATTATAAAAAAGTACCTATAGAGAAAGTACGTAAATATATATGTAGAAATTCAATCTTTCTATATTGTAAATTAATAATTGTATATAATTATTATATATGTATTTAGGTTCGTGTATACACGGCCGAAACATGGAAAGAGAAAGCAGCCACCAAAATAATACCTAATCTAAAAAAATTGACTCAGGAATCTCTTTCACATCAACAACAAAAGCAACCGATTTTAAAAAAAAATCGTTCTAAACGTCAGCAACATAAAGAACAAGAATATGAAGAACAACAAGAATATCAAGAACAAGAATATCAAGAACACGATGAACAAGAAACACCACATCTAAGAAGGAGTTTGCGACTACAAAAAATACAAAAACCATCGAGTAAACCACAAAGGGAACTATCAAAAAAGAAAAATGTGAATGTAATTGGTAAATTACAATCTTCAGCAGTTTTATCATCTTCGCCATTAGAAGCTTTAACATCATCACCGTCATCATCAGCATCAGCATCTTTAGCATCATCTTTAACATCATCTTTAACATCGTCACCATCAGCATCTTTAACATCATCACCAGCAGCTTCGCCAGCTTCCTTGCCCTCCTCATCTTCATTCATGATCACTCGAACTAAAACATCATCAGGCTCAAGTAAAACTATTATTAAAAGAAATCGTGATGTTATAGAGATCACTTATAATAGAGCAAACGATCATAATGATGAGAATAATGATGGTGATAATGATTCTGATAGTGATCATGATCATGATAGTAATGTTGATCATGATAATGATGGTTATAATAATCCTAAAGTTAATGTTATAATTGACTTGGATGATGTACCATCACCACCACTAATTACACAACATTCTGATCAAAGTGATGATAATCATGAATTACCTAGTCGAAGTCCACTTTATTATCCTACTTATAGACGATTTAGAAATGCTGATTATAATGATGATCATCAACAAACAACAAGAGATGTAGGAAGAGGAGGGGTAATAGTAGATGATGATAATAATGAAAACGAAGAGGAGGAAGTAGAAGAAATCATTTATTATAATAATAATGATGATGAAAATTATGAAGTAGTAGAAGAAAATCACTATGTTGATGATGATAATTACGAGGAAAATTATGAGGATGATGGTAACACTTCAATCGTAGGAAAACAACAACCAAGATCACCACCATCTCCTATTGAGACTCCTTATTCTAGGAAAAGGAAATATAACAAAAAAGATTTTTGTGATAATGATGAAAATGATGAAAGGGAAGAAAGTTATCCTCGTATTGAGGTTGTTAATAATAATGATAATAATAATAATGATCGTAGCAATAACAATAACAATAATAAAAACAATAGCAATAGCAATAATAATAATCATGCTAATAGTAATAGTAGTAATAATAGCAATAATCATAATAACAATAAAAAAGTAAAACTTCATTCATCTACTACTACGCTACCTAATAAATCAACACAATTGAAATCGACAAAAATATCTTCTTCCTCATTAGAAGAACAATCGAAATCATCGCCTAATACAACACCATCAACTATTAGAGGATCACCATGTTCAACCAAGTCAATTTCACCTCTTTCACTTCGTTCACCATTGTTACTACAAATGTCATCACCAGTAATCCAATCATCACCAGTAACAGTCAACAACCCCCAACTCCCATCAAAATCACTTTCACCACCCCATTCTCGTCCTAGATCTCGACCTTGTTCTGTATCACCAAATGAAAGACCTATAATTATCATTGAAAATAACATTCATAATCGCTATCAGAATATTGATGAACGTGATAATAATGGTGTTGTTGTTAATGAACAGAGACGTGGTAATGGTGTTTTTGTTGTTAATGGATATGATAATAATAATAACGGTTCTGTAGTTTTTAGAAATGTTGACAATAATGATGGTGATGATATTTTGGTGTTAAATGATCAAGTTGAAGAAGATCGATTATTGACACAATATGATTCAGATCGCAATCTTAAAAATGCTCGTGATTTTGAAGAAGATGATAGTGATGACTTCATTGTTGATTTTGATGATAAAAGAGCCAAAGAACTTTTGAGGTTATTTGCGTGAAAATTCGATTATGAAGAAGATGTTGTTCAAATAATTATAATTATGTTTATAGTCATTATTATAAGGATGTTTATGGCAGTTAGTGAGTTGGTTTTGACGTTTTTCATACTTTTAAAATGACTACTTTTTCCAAAATTTCATTTTAATTTAAAAAGGATCATTTTTTTTTTTATAAAAAAATTATATTATGTAATGATGTAAAATATACATATATATTTTTAATATAGTATAGTATTAATCAGATTTCATCAGTATAGTAATAGTATAAGGATTATGTATTTGTCAATAAACATACGGATGATAACATTTGCTTATTAGGAGATGATGTAAGGTTGAAATATTTACTTGCTAAAGAAAACGTGTAACAATTTCGTAGTCCACATAATTATTATAACGATCAAATTTTATTATATCAAAAACTCGAAACATTAATATAAGATAAAATGTGTGTAAAATTGTCAAACATGTAATTGTGCAAATTCACAACATAAAACAAAAAAACAAAATTACGGGTCTTTTAACAGAAAAGACCATATTCTGTAAATTTGATAAAAAAACCTTCACATTTTCCAAAGCAATCCCAGATATGAAAATGGGTTTCTGTTGTAGCTTACTAAGGTTTACTAAGCCTGATAAAAATTCTACTTGTACAGCCTACAAACAGCCTTCAACACAAAACTCTCTCAAAAAGCAAATCTATCTACTAGCTGCACAATATTTACTTGTCTCATTCAGATTAGTGTTTTGCTTCAATGGCTGATACAACATGTGCCCATAGGACTTGATCCACATCAAGGAGAGTGAAGTCTACTTAGCCTTGAGCTACCCATGTCCTTGCTGCTTGACAGTAGACACACAAGGAACTGGTTAAGGTATTGCCAAACAAGAATTTCATTATGCTTTCTAGATTGCTCGTTAGTATTTTTTGTATGATCTAAAATATTAAAAAAGACACTGCGCATTTACAAACATGAATACATTATTATATTACATTCATTGAACATTTGTATTCAATGTAATCATTTGTTTGTGAAAATGGTCATTTTTGTGAGATCAAACTCAGTTGGCAAGTTGTTCAAGAAGGTCCAAGTGTGATGCTTATAAAATGTCTGAGAAGAAGTATTTATTGGAGGGATTGTTATTGGTAAATCTGATGCAGTTGACATTTATTCTGTCAACAATAATTTGTTGTCCAGTTTGAGAAACAGATAAAAATGATAGATTAGATTATAAACCATTGTATCTTTTGACTAAGTGCATTAGAAAATTCACCTGAAACACCTTTAAGTATTATTGTTAATGAAATGGAACTAGATATGTGAGAAAATGAAAAGAAAAAAAACTATAAATTAATCTATAAATGTTTAAATATAATAGTATAATAGGTTTTGTGTCTTTTTTAAAATTTCTTCATATAATAAATTTTACATTAATTAATAAAATTTTCATTTCAAATTCAAATAATTTATATTTACCAGTCCACTTGTACTGTATTAGAATAATTTAATATAACTTAATCATTTGCAAAATTTCATTGAATGATATTGCTTTATTACCTACTCTTCCTGTGTTCTTAGTTGTATATCAAAATCATTAAAATGATTTCTAACCTATACCATAGATACCCTTGAACACAGTCTTACAAATTTCAATTTCCCCAAAAAATAAACATTTGCCAATCTCCTCATTTTTCTCCTTTAGTAGTTCTTTCATTTCTCAGACTACACCCTATAAAGAGTATCTTGTTCAAATTTTTTTAAACCAAGAGAGCATTTATAACATTATTAAAATTTAAATTCCTTTTCAAGCATTCTTTTTGATAGGAAACTCTTTCTAGTAAATTTGTTATATAATGGTTGATATCATTATCTATTTTCTATTTGCTCCTTAGAATTAATAATTTGGTCATCTATTATTTCATTTTTATTATAAATATTTTTGAATTTCTAGTTGTATTTTTGACAATGATTCTGTTGTATCTTTCCCATGACTTTCATCCACTTCATCATGACTTTCTTCTGCTTTGTCAATTATTTCTTCATTTTTGAATTAGGCATGTGGGTATGGACAAGGATCTAACTGCAAAAAAAAATACAAAAAAAAAAGGTCATTTCTATACAGTATAGCCATTGTTTCAGTAGAGTGACTGGACATATAATAATAAGAAAATTCTATTTGAAACAAAATTACTAATCGTGTTTCAACAGATTTTTATATGTTTCATAATGTGTAAACAAAGATTTTTAAAGTCCATTGAAATGTGAATTTAATTATAATCTGTTGAAATAAGGGTTATACTGTATTTATGACAAAAATCAGGAGCTATTATTTAACAACAATAATAAGTATAAAAACAGAATGAATCTATCTGAATAAACCCTATACTTCATAACATTCAAATAAAACAATAAACTATAAAAAAATAAACCAATTAAAAAATTGTAACATCTTAAAACTTCTGCCTTAAAAATGGTTCCCTGAAGCTATTGTAAATGGTGTTGAAACTCCCAAACTAGATCCATGTTTGATATGTAATGAAGAAATTTTTTTGCACCTACTTAAAAATCATTCATTGTATTATCCTGTTGACATATCTTCCATCATCTTTACCTTGGGAATATCAGAGAAAATATAACCATATGCCCTGTCAATAATTGCATTGCAGAGATTGAAAGCATAGAAAAGTCACCACTAATGTGAACATTATCCAAAAGAAGTATGAGCATAGATGGATTGCAAGGTAGATTATATAATCAAGTAATCAACATCACTTCTTTAGAGAATGATCCATTGCATATTGGTACATTGACTGCAAGTACTTTACCATATAAATGTGCTGGCAAATTAACTGGCCCATAGAGAACTGATGGACCTTTGACTGGTCCATTGCCATTAATATAATACTAAATATGGTTAAAATGTTACATTAATGGACCCAATGGATCACAAATGGATTACACATTTGCCAACTCTGTGCTGGTGAGCCTATATCCGTTGGTAAGACAGACCCTGGACAAACAAACCCCTGCAGGAGATAATACCACTTCTTACCCAATAACAGTCATTGAAGCCAATCCAGAATCTATTGATTTTCCCAATTTGTATTGTAAAATTACTACAGCCAAACATGATATTCAGAAACCAAATAAAATACTTCAAGTTCTACTATGAAAAATATTATAATGTGAATGATGCTAATAGCAATGTCGGAAAAGAAATCAAAAAACAACTTCCTATTGATGTTTTAGAAACAATCATCAAAAGAGAATAGAGAGAGCCCAAAAAATTTTCATCTTTTAGCAAGGTAGGAAAGGAAAAAATAGGACGAGTTAAATATTTCACTGCATCGATGATTTTTAAGTTAACTTTGGATTAAATCATTCATATAATAGAACAAATTCCAGATAAAACCCGACTTGTTAATCTAGGTCATGCTCACATTTGATAACTTCAATAGCATGTACCCATAGCAAATTGACAATCAACACCAGTGAGATTCTGAAATACATATAAAAATAGTTGAATTTGCATAATTTTTCAACTTCATAACTATAACATTCAAATAAGTACAATAAAAATTTGTTAAATCAATCAAACCACATTAATAAATAAAACATAGTAAATCAATTAAACATCACAAATTAATCAAAAAACATGTTAATAAATTAATCAATAAAATATAGTAAATCAGTTAAAAAAAAAGTTAATAAGTTAATCAATTAAAAACACATTAAAAAATAAAATTATATTAAACATCATTCTTACATTTATTGAATCAAAGTTTTGTTAAGACTCTTGTATCAACTATACATGCTATGGTAATTATTTTGCCAAAAACGTAATACGTAATACGTAATACGTAATTACGAAATTAATTACGAAATTAATTACGGGTGACGAAATTAATTACGGGCGACGAAATCAATTACGCGTGACGAAATCAATTACGGGTGACGAAATCAATTACGCGTGACGAAATTAAATGACACCTATTATTTATCTCGTTATACTAGTATAATGACATAATTTGACAACTTTTTTTAGAAATATAGAATTT
>CAUDNR010003235.1:32724-58321 GCA_958430865.1 Entrophospora sp. SA101 | reverse complement strand
TATAATTTGTGCACCACTTGTAAATAAAGCATAATCAGTACTTGACCCATGAACAATCTTTGTTAACTTATCTTCTAATTCCTAATATTTAATTGATTAATTAATTGATCAATTAATGATATTAATATTAATAAAATTATTATTATCACTTTTAAATATAATATACCTCAGATATTTGTGTTCTAACTAAACCAATAAGATCATTGGGTTTATTATTATTGTTGGCTAAATTGTGAGTTCTTTTTGAAATCTCTTTCTCGGCATACTTTATAACTTGTTCTTTTACCTTGTCACGAAGTTGAACATTATTTAATGACCTTTTGTGTTGATGATGACCAGTAGTAAACTGTTGATAATAATAATTTGCACCAAATTCATTAAAAAAAATTATAATCAACACTATTATAACAAATAGATTTGTTTTTGTTCCTAAACTTTTTAAATACGAATAATCAATATTGTAAATAAAATTTTTTATATAATCTTGAAATTTATGATGTGTCTCCGTATAAGATTGTTCTCCTCCAATTAATTCAATGGTGTCATTGTTTCCATTCTTATCACCATCGCCATCGCCATCGCCATTGTTATTATTGTATGTGTAATTGTCACTAACCGTGCTACCAAAATAACTACAACCACTTTCACTATTACTTATCTGGTTAATACTAATATTACTATAATTGATTTCATTATTATTAAGCTCACTACAAACGCTACTGCTGCTACCTACACCACAAATATCACTATCATTGTCATTATAATAATCGTTATCATCAGCAGTTATTAGTGTTGAAATTCGCGAATCAATAAAATTATTGTTGTTGTTGTTGTTGTTATGTTGATAATGATCATTACTAAATTCCAACGAATCTATTTGATTATTGCTGCTGTTGTTGTTATCATCAATAATTGTCTTAATTAGTAATTGCATTGTATCCACTTTTTTTGTAACTTCTATTCCAGCAGCTGTTAATTGATCTTTATAATTGGTAAATAAATTTTTTTTCATTTTATAATACATAACTTCTTGTAAAGCATCGAAATTATTAACCAGCCAGAATTCTTGTGACTGGCTATTGTAAAGTTTTTGCCTGATTTCTAGTACGGTTAATTCCGCACCAAGTAATTTTTGAGCATCTTGTTGTATACGCGATACAGCTAATAGAAAAGCATCATCTAGTTCTGCTAAAGTTGGAAATACCGGATATAACCAACGTCTTGGACTTGTTTTGCTACGAGTAATGGGTGACATTATTGTTCTTATTTTTTTATTTTATTTGAACGATTTAAATCTTTTTAATGGAATAAAACCACGTGAAAGAAATTATATAAATTAGATCCAAAATCCGCTGTGTAACAGGATTAGTTCACTGAACTTCTACATATTTAGTATAAAAAAAGGAGTCATTTATTTTAAGGGGTATTCCTAATTAATATTATTATTATTATGCGGATTTTTTTATGGTATATACTCCCCTTTTTTCCTCTAAAAAACAGTGTAACAAAAAAATTTTGCATGTTAAATTTTTATTTTTGAATCTTTCAAGCAATTTAATTGCGTGAGGTAAAAAAAATATTACAACTACGAACTTTCAATCGCTAAGGCTTCTGATAAATCGTTACATTTATGAAATTATTAAATCGGGGGACGTTTCTAGAACAGTACCATGTAGGGAAAATCTTTATTTCGTACAATTTTTTCGGAAGTTGCAATAGATAGAAGTATTATGATAAAGAAAGAAATTTTCTGTGTTTCAAATGAGTTTTTTACGCCACCATTTACCAATTGTATTTTTACATCCGTTAAATCTTTCCATAGCTCTAAACTATAATGTATATACTACCTTTCATGCAAATTTGGTACCTATATCTTTGTAAACAGAGGAGTAATGGTTTGAAAACAATATGTTTACTATGTTCCTTACATAAATTCGGAAATTATGTACGTGGTATGCAGATCACAAAAAAACCCCCCGATTACGACATCAATTAGTTTTGATTTTCTTAGAGGCTTTTCAATAGAAAATAGAAAAAAACCATGGATATAATATGCAAAGTTGGGTATAATTTATAATCTATTAGAAAGTCCCACATTAGTGAAATAGATAACAATATTAATAGAATCTTCTAAATAAATTTAAATGAAATTCCAAATTTTAATATCTTGTTCATCTTCAATTTCTTTATAATTATTATTTAATAGCCAATCATTTTCAAATATATCCTTAGGGAATACTTCTTTGATATTACACTCAACACCTGATATTTTTAAGTGTATTCCCTCCACCAATTATTTAATGTACGACCAATTGAATGCAGTTTGAAGGATCTAATATCTATATTCATATTATTAGTATTATAATTACATGATATTCTTCTACCTTCCACTTCATCTTCATCACCCACTTTCAATTAATAAAGTACCGAATCTCTAATTGATGATTTTATCTATCCCGATCATATTAGTAAATGAGTGTGAGAACTGGATTGTATTCAGCAAAAGAAAAACTTGGCTCCTTGAAGGAGGAATTGAGGATACACGAGAAAAAAATAGACCTTGGAATACATATTAATTATTTTTTTATGAACTTTTATATTTTATCACCCTTTAAAGCAATTTTACCTGTGTCATTTTTGACTTAATGGAAGCGAATTTGACATAATAGTTTTACAACTTTGGTAACCATTTCGTCAAACAAAATTAGCAGGAAATCAGATCCAGTATTGATGAAGTTACAAAGTGAGAATCACTAGAATTAAAATGTGAAGAAGGTATATTTTATTTTTTAGATCGATATTGTTTTGTTTTAACCATGAGTTGAAAAAGGCCCATCAGTATAGAATCTATGAATCTCATCAATTTTGATATTAATTTTATCAACCCCAGTAGTAGTTTAATTCATCCATCCAGCATCAATGTGTGATTTACGAATATCGTCATCTCTGCTCTGCCATTATAATTATCCGCAATATACCAAATTAGTCCATACAGTAGTGGTTAGCAAACGTGTGCCACGAAAAGAAGGGTGCCAAAATAGACACAAGAGCAACAAGGTCATCAATAAGGCAGGTGATCATACAGCCATACAGATTTTGTACTACAGTAAAAAGAAGGAATGATATAAGGATGGATGTCTCTAATTGAGAACTAAAGGTGCTGTATACTATCTGATCGCTGTGTTACAAATTTGGAAAGCGGGTATGTTAGCATTCGTTGTACTGTACTGTCTCTCTCTAGAGATAAGACTGATTGAAAGATAAATAAATAGGAAATTAACAATTTTCTAGAAAACATGTCTAATAATTTAATCTTACTGTAGGGTTGATTGCAAAAAACATATTTATGGAAATCAGCGCGAGCACCCAATTTATAAGCATGCCAACTATATAGTGTTTATATTTATTCATCCATTTATTAATTTGTTCATTCTAGAATACGAAATCAATATTTCACAATAATAAAACAAAAAGAAAGGGACCCAATTTAAAAGATTTTTAAAAAAAGTAAATGTAAATAATATTCTATCCTTTAAAAAAACAATTTGTAATTCAAAATTAGAGACGAGGAAATTAATAATGACGACAATAATCATAGGAAGAAAAATATTGAGAAAAAACTAGTATATATGAAATTTTTTGATCCGACCCCCAATTCGCACAGGTGATTGATATTATTGAAAACTTGATTAATAATATCATCTGGCATCCATTCCTACAAATATAACAATAATAAAATTTGCTACAGAAATTAAAAAAAGATTCTTTTTTTTTTTTTAATCAATTTAAAAAAAAAGTTTCACAAGTGACAAAGTAACCTGTTATAAAGTATTCCTCTAGTTCTAGATTTGAGTTGAAATGATATTTAATGAGGTTTTAAGTAAGTGTGAATTATTAACATTTATAAAAGATTGCTCAAAACCCGTAGCACTAGTTTTTTCCTTACTTGGGATAGATTGTATGATTTTGGTTTTGATCTACTATTTTTTTTTTTTTTTTTTTTTTTGTAAATTAAATTTGTTGTTGTAAATAAACAGTGGTACGGGAAATAAGACGTTGTGGAAGAGTGATCATTATACATGAGCGAACGAACGAACATATCGAACAGATCGAGTGAGCATTGAGCTGATAAAAAATCAATATTTACTAAACACAATTTTTTGGGAAGCATGAAATGAAAAAAATGAGACGTTTCTTTGATTTAGTTAAAAATTTTTTTTTTTTTTTTTTACTCTTTGAAATGATTGATGTTATTAATATATTTATTATTTATTATTTTACTAAATCTAATTATTTTTCACTATTCGTTCATTTGATGTTGAAAACAAATTTGATCTTTCCTTATCTTTTTGGTTTTATTTTTTTAATTTTTTTATTTTTTTATTTTTTTTTATTTTTTTTATTTTTTTTATTTTTTATCTACCACGACCATCTAATCGGAGAGGTTTCTTTTCTTTTGTTCGCTGCGGTCTAACCCTTTGATCAACTAACTCCAGAAATAATCAATAACCGAATGAGTGCGATAATAATAATAAAAATAAATTGTTTGTTTATGTCGCAAACAAAGTAGTCTATCTATATATATATATAACAAACAAAAATTACGCTAGTACTAAAGTGTATGATTATTAAATAAATACAGTCGTCGCGTAATAAAAATCACATTTGGTCAATGAATGAATGTGCCGTTGCAAAGTTTTTGTTCCGTTCGCGAATTAGTCATTTTTTTCGATTGTGATTTTCGATTGTGATCCTTCTTCCCTTTAAGTGAGTTAGTTATTTTTTTTGATTGATATATAAACTGTTTGTATTTATTGATCGAGCAAAATTCTTTTCAATTCAACAACTCTCTTTTCGATAAAACAATAAATAAAAAAAAACACAATAATACTTTGGCTTATCTTTTCTTTATCTTTGACTTTTTTTTTTCTGAAAAAATGTAATCGATCAATGTGCGTCATTTGATTTTTTTTTTCCAACATGCTCACTTCCGTCCTATATAAGGAATGAATTTTCACAATTTGATTTCAATTTTTTTTATACAGTTTAAAATACTTTTACAAGGGTATTACATAGCCCATTCTTGACAATAAATCATGTGTAAATAATTACACAAATTTGATTGAAACTTTACTATTACACTTTTTTATCATCATATCTTTTGAATCCCTTTGAATCTCACAGCTTCCATAATACGATTTGCTCGAAGAAAAATTGTCTGAAATTAAACATTACACGGAATGTAAAACCATCAAATCAACTAAATTTCATCAACTGAAAGGCAATAAATGGAAAGAAGCTGTGAACAACAACTTAGTGAAGGTAACGTGGGCAGAAAGTGTTGTTTATGCAACATTTGTTTGATTTTTCATGAATTGTTCATTTTCCATCTCGATCGTGTACCTTAATTTCGTTGTGTTTACGATCATTTCATTGATATTCATTATGTTAAGGCAATTTTGATTATATCGAGAGAGAAGAGTTAGGAAGAGAGTTATTCTTCAACCAAGTCAAAAACCAATCCTTTAAATACATTTTCGAGTAGTACGATTTAATTTATTAGACTGTTTCAATGGTTTGTCGTGTGGTTACTTCCAACTTCTTAAATTCGTTAACAAAATAATTGTTGGTGAAGTGATTGTTGACAAAATGAATCAATCCCATATTTATTTCTACATTATCAAATTCACAATTTTAATTGGTCAATCAACAAATTGCGTGGGTTAAAATTTTGTGTTCCCAGAATGGTCTCCCTGCTCACTTGCACATCCTCGATTACAAAAACTTGTTATTATTATTATTAATAATAGAGAAGAAAAAAGGTCTCCGGCTACACTATTTTTATGTTACACTTATTAAAAATCAGGTTATAATATAGTGAACCCTCCCTAAGTGCACGCACTATGTATACCCTCCATAAATGCACGGCTCATTTCATCACCAAGCTTATAGAGAGCTTATAAAATCACCTTTCATAAATGCACACCCTCCATAAATGCACGCTCACAAGAAATAGCACTATGTTTCCGAGGGGGTGCACTTATAGAGGGTTCACTGTAATAAGGCCTTTTTATTGAAATTAGTCGAGGAATTTCGTTCCCCGTATTTTTTTTTAAAAATAGAAATTTTTGTTATGCCAAATTTATAGAAAAGCCTCATTTTAATGGACGGTTTTCTTGAAAAAAAAAAAAAAATCGTATAAATAAAAGTGCAATCGTCCGTTTCTTTGACATAAAGTTTCTCAAAACATTTAATAATATTATTATAAAAAAAAAAATAATATATAAAAAAAAATGTTGTCAAAATCTTTTAGATTCTTAACATTTGCTCTTTTAATTATTACGATTTTATCGAATGTTTTTATCAATGCATCGCCAATTCTCTCAGAAAAACGTAAAGCAGGTGCTGTTGCTTTCGCAACATTTGATAGCGATGGTGATGTAAAAAGAGTTTCTGGTGAAGTCCATTTTACACAGAGTTCAAAAACATTCACATATATAACTGGACAATTCAACACTGGTTTTATAAGCAGAGATAGAAATGATTATGAATTCTTAATTATTGATAATAGTAATAATGTAATATTTGATTTTACTAATCAAATTAGAAATCAATTGTCTTTTAATCGTCCTGGAACCGGACCATTCAAATTTAACGAAAGACTCCAAGTTAGAGATTTAAAGGGTTTAATTATCATTGTAGTATTCGGTAACAAAGAAATCGGAGATGCTAGAATCAAACTTGTATAATTAATACAATTAATTGTTATTGTATATTATGTATTATGATTTTAATGTATTAATATTATTAGTTCTTCTAAAATTAATCTTTCTTGAGAATTAAATCATGTATTTTTCTTTAAAACAATTTGTATTAATATTTTCGAATAAACAGACACGTAGATGATTTTAATGATTTACAGTGGCTGTGTGTTGTAATTTTTGATTTCATTGTAAACTTAAAGGCCCAGAAATCGAAAGAGCTCAAATCAAGCTTGTATAATTAATTCGATTATTACGTGGAATGTGATTTATGATAATTTTTAACGTATTGATATTAATATTATTGATTTTCTAATATAATACTTCTTGAGAATTAAATCATTTTCGCATTTTCTTTATTTTTAATACTTGGCAGCGGGTTGTGTGTTACAATTTTTTAAAAAGCAATTTACTATAAATAGTGATATAAAGACCTTGGCTGACTGAGCCGTTTAAAATTTCTCATCCGGTACTATATTTCCTAAATTTATATTTACCTTTTTGAAAACTACTCGTCATTTTTACAATATTAAATTGAAAAGGGCTTTTTAGTTTATCAGTTTTCTCTGATGGATATCAGCATTTGTTGAATGTCTCAATAATTACAATGCTAATTTTTCACAATAATTTCTAACAAAAGAACTCGAAAATCTTTGTAAGGTGTACTTTTATATTCTTGTTCAGAGTCTTTATGTTTTGTTCTACAACAGATTTTTCATGATTTTATAGTATGATTCCAAAAACGATATAGCAATATAAATAATTACGGTAAGTAATGATTTTGCTTCATAAATAAAACCTTTTTACATTCTTTAATTATTTGTTATAGTAAAATTAATAGTAGTAGCAACATTTTTATTTTTTATCCAGAAGATTTCCGACAAATATCATATACTAAATATGCAGCTAACTATATATATAATATGAAATTCTTATCGTGTTGATTTAAGGATTAATGAATGTAAGTTAATCAGTATCGAGATTAGTCAAAATTATACTCGGACAAATGAATTAATTATAAAAATTGTTGAGAAATTAAATGGTAAAGCAAGTCGACAATAATTCTTCGTATATTTCATAATAATAGATGGGAAATTGCTAATTCAGTGCATTTTTTAAATTTTATCAAATAATAACATAATTATACATAGATGAGTGATTCTGCTTAAATAAAAAAAATTTTTTTTATATATTTAACCGGTTAATTAACCAGCTCCAATCTCTACACAATTTTATATTGTGCGAATCAGAAAACCTATCTTTTATGCGAAAAGTGTTATTATGTAATTAATAGAAGATATAAAAAATATTTTTAAGGAATTAAAACTTATCATTACTCGAGCTATAAAAAAATTTTTTATTGTAATAATTCAGATGGCGGTCTGATTGGATCCGTGGTTGTCCTTAGGATAACTGTCATTAATTAATGAAGTATCATATAGATTTCATTTCATCTCTGTTGTTTGGATTCGAGGAAAATATTTTGGTATAATGGTAATATTAGCAAATTCCAAAAACATTTTTTTTAAAAACATTATTTATTGTATTCGGATTTAAGACTAGAATGATCATATCAGTTATATAATACAGTGGAAATTATTATACGAATGTCATAATGATGATTTTGTTTGATCCCATCATTGATTAAAGGAAATCTCCTTTAGATAAACTGTTATAATTCATCATATAGTTAATGCTTCATCTGAAAAGAGGTTTAATTAAATCTTCAAACAAAAATGAAGCTGAAAATTTTTTATTCGAAATTTATTAAAATTTATTACGAGATTCAAAACAAAACAATCCTTGATGTTTTCCAGATGTAGTAGGTGTATTTGCGTTTGACAATGCAACCAGCTATTATATTGTGATGCTGATGTTTTTTTGATTGCTATTCGGATGATTTTTTTTTCCTCTTGACGTTCATTTATTTACTTGGAATGGCAAAGTAAAAGACCTACCATTCATTTGCCACAAAAGACACAATATTCATAGCAGAATAAAAGATAATAATAAAAGTAATAATAATAAAAATGACAACAGTAATAATAATAATTTGTGGTGAACCTTTTGATCATGAAAGGGATTTTGAAGGGATTATGATCAAAATATATCTAATACGACTATTGATCTATTTCATCTGATGTTTTGGATAATGCTAGCTTTACATCCGTCTAAGTTCAATTTCAACCAACTCAAATAATAATACAATTATTCAAAAAAGATCTTGCTTAAACTTGTAATATATTATTAAAACATGTAGAATTTATAAAATAATATTCATAATGCTCTCTTTTTAAAAGTAAGTTCAAACCCTTTTTAATTTATTTTTATTTATATAGATTTTTGTTAAAATTGTTATTTTTTAGTGAATTCATTCATACAAATATATTATTTGTCTTCTATTATTTAATACCTTTTTTTTATAAAAAAATTTATAGACTGAAATTAAAACCATGTAAATTTATTTTTGTTGGTTGATATAAATTGGAACAACGTGCTTTGACATTATGTATATATTAAAATAATTTCTAAAACTAGTTTACTACTTTTACTGATGTGAAAATTCTATTTTATTTTTATATAATTTTAAATACTATGTTAATTAAAACCTATTTATTATCATAAAAAAATCACACATATATTATACTAAATATATTATATTATCATTAACTAATTAATTATATTAATTCTATTAATATATAATTGTTTGATTACTATAAATTGATTTTGCACGTTGAATCAACAGAGAGAATTGAAAATTGTTTCTTTTTTTATTTATACAATTATGGATATTAATGCCTCTTATACGCCTAGTTTAGGTTTTCGCTAAACTGCCGATTCTATTATATCTTTGTCATCAATTTTTTTGTAACCTATATTATTGCTATTAGAAGATGACAATGATAAAAGCGTTGTTGATGATAATAATGACGACTTTGAAGGTGAATTATGATCATGATGACTATTAATTATAGTACTGTTGCCATCTGATTTTGGTGAAGATAAAAAAGAGGAGGAAGGCGATGATGATGATTTATTTTCTGGTTGACTATACATATAAGTTGCAATCAATACAAAAGTTGAACCAACCAAAAATTTAAAAGTGACAACAAAATCAAATAAGAAAACAGATGCCAAGAATGATATTATGATAGAAATGGAGGTTGCAAACCCTTTAAGAATATTATCAGCATATTTTACAACCATGGCTACTATGATACCGCCCACAGCTTGACAAGTTATGGCACCAACAACAATCATATTGTAACCATGGAAGAAACCTTTTTCCCAAACTCCCTCACCATCTTTCCACCAAACTCCTATAATCAATGCTGGAAATAAAGAAAAGAATGATAATTGTACATTGCGTGTCCATATGGATGCTTTTGATCCCTTCAACACCATTTCAAAATACACCCCGGCTATACCTGAGATGATACATGCTATAGCAACTGATAACAAACCAAGCATTCTTTCAACCATGATTTGTTTTTCCTCCAATAATGGTTCTTCAGCTATTAAATTTTCCACATCATCGTCACCATTATCCTCACTTACAACTGTAGTATTAGTTCTTAATTGTACCAATATGACACCAAATGTCAGTAACCCTAGAGAAATCCATTTAGAACCACTCAATGATGTTCTCAACATTATCACTGAGCATAAAGCTGTTGTTAATATTTTTAATTGATAAGTTACTTGAAAAGTAGCAGCATCCAGTAAACTTACTGCTATGTATTGTAAATTATTTTGGATTGTGTACAAAATGGCCGGTATTGCTAATTTCCATGCATCTTGTGCAAACACTTCATTGAAAAGCTCTCGTAGGTTGAAACGACCATTTGTCTTTATTTGATTTTGTATAGCCATATAAACAGAAATGATTAGTTTGGATAATTCCGATAGGAAAACTGCCGTAGATGTGAAATACAATGCATCTTTATCTTGAACAAGCCTAGAATATCTCATCACGATTACCAGCGTACTATTCTGAATGCATAACGTTAATAAACTTATATATTTTAATGATAACATTTTTATTTGCAAATTATATTGATGATGTATGTATGTATGGAGGATTTTGATGATGAAATGGGATATAATATGATGATGATGTTGAAAGTTTAATAATTTTTATTGATAAGTTTTTGAATTTTCTTTATAAAAAATAAATTAAAAAAGAGTTTTTTATTTTTTTTTTTTTTTTGACAAATCAAAAAGAATGATCCAAATACAAGTGCATAAAAATTTTTATTATACTATTTTTATGTGATATTTATTTAATTCATTGCCAAATTAGTGTTTTTTATCAAGCACAAAAAACCTGTTCTTCAAATTGCGTTTGATTAATTCATTTTGTGAATAAATCATTATTCAGATGCATATTTATCCTTTTTATTTTTTAGTTTTTTTTGGATTACGTGTAACAAACAATAAAACGCGGAAGTGGCGTTTAGCAAATTTCATTCATCACAATGTCTCTCTTACCCATATTTATTCTTTTCCTTCCCATAAAGTAAATGTTACAAAGAGCATATCGACGAAAAGGAAAAGAGGGGAAAAAAATATAACCATTTTCACAAAGAAATTTTTGTAATAATCTGCATTAATAATTTTTTTTTAATTTTTACTCTTTTGTCTGAGTCATATTTTGGATGAGCTACGTAATCCACGTTTCTTCTGGTTTTTCTAACTAATTTTTGAGAATTATTATCATCATCTTCATTTGTAATATTTCCAGAATTGTTATCATAAGAATGTTATTAATGTCAATATCATAACATTCTTGTTCCAAGTAATTATTTCTATCAGTTTCATTAACTTTACAATATTCACGAAAACAACTATTTTCCGAATTATGTTCACTTTCAAATTCATCTTCAACAAAGATATCTTTTACTAATCTCTTGGATCATAATTATTATCAGAAAATTTGTAAATTGATTCATCTTGATTAGTTTTGACTATTAATAAGTTTTAAATTTAAAAGAAAAATTTTGTTTAAAAAATTTTTTTTTTAGAATTGTTTATAATATCTCCTTTCCTCCATTTTTCTCTTTTCGTCACCAAATGTGACGAAATAATTTCCCCCTACAAAAACATTTCGTCGGGTATCATTAATTCAGTGAATACAAGTGAGTGATTATCTGTTTCGCTTGATGTCGCTTTGTGTGCATCGCGAGTGTATTTTGGTTGTAGTAAAAAGACAAGACAAATTATCGATTATAATAACACAAAAGCAATGTTGATCGGATGTTTATTGACTTTTACAGGAATCAATTTTTGCCCAATAATCTTGTCATATCTTCCGTTCGGTTTGATTCCTCATCCTCCAGGAGCTCAAAGGCTCGTTTACCTCTTGAAAAAAGCGCATAAGATTGGATTATAATACAGATGATATATAGTACTTAAAAAAATAGCTAGCTTTTTGATACTCCTTCCCTCGTAACCGAAATTCGCGTAACAAAAATTTTTTTTTTACTATTACTATTACGCTCTAAACATGTATTTTCCGGTCGTTACCAAATATAATTATAATATTTATAATATGTACGCCCATTGATTATTTAATCAAAAAATCCTTCAATCCCACCAAATTACAAATTAATAAAAAAAAGGTAATTCTTATTGCTTTTTGACCAAAAAAACAAATTAAATTGGACCAAATATTTTTTTTGTAAAACTTTTGCCGCGACTATCACCTGACTTTCTCAAAATACTTTATTAAATTGTACGTACTAATAAATTTAAATTAGATCATTTCATAGCTACCAAAAACTATTCCTGGCAAACTTAACTTACTGTCAATGTAATTTAAAAAAATGGAAGAGGTAATTCAAGAGTTAGACGAGAAATGTATTCAAGCATCTATTTGATTGTTTGTCTAATAATATAACTTTATATTTTGAAAAAATGTTCATACCTTCTTTTAGTCTAGCGCCTTAACATTATTACGTTTCATCCACTATAAGAATGAACATGAAGAAACAACCTATTTTAGTTTAAATAATTTATTAATGAAAATTATAAAAAATAAATCTTTGTCCAAAGTGTTTCGGTAATTTCGGCTACTAGTGAAGGTAGTTACAGCCGGATGTTATTTAAAGTTGGCAGCGAATTCGAAGTATCTCGACAAGTACTATTATCATTCTTATTATTAATTATTTGTATTTAAGTAAAAAAATTTTTTTTTTTAAATTTTCTCTTTTAATAAAAAATGCCTTCTATCAAGCAAGAGTGCAAGTGGCAAAAATGTCTGTACAGGTATACAATGTCAATTTCATCACAATAAGTTTTAATTTCAGAAAATATGAGCCAATTTATTAAATAAATATCATGTCAATAGTGGAAAATTCCTTAACGTTGGGTTGGAATTATTCGTAAGAAATTTTTTTAACATACCAAACTATTATAATCCAATTTTTGTGATTCTTCAAATACGAACCCGGGTACTCTCTTTATATTTTCGACCTGTCAACCCTTTTCTGTAAGCATTCATATATACCAAATAATTTTCTTGCAAATCTCCTATTTCATTAACTGATTACTAACTAATATTATCCAAAACATCAGATGAAATAGATTCAATAATTGTATTAGAAACCTTTATATCACTGTCAGATATATTTTGATAATCATTATTTAAAAATTTATTAATCCATTCAAAATCCCTTTCATGATCAAAAGGTTCATTACTATCTAATGGTTCGCTATTATTATGCAATGATATACGGTATCTCTTCATTATTATTATTTTATATTCTGCTACGAGTATTGTGTTTTTGTCATTCAAAGTAATGAAAAATTGAGGTTAAATTTTTTATTTGTTATCATCATCATCATCTAAATTGATTAATTTTTCTTTTCAAATTTTTTTATTTGAAAATTAATTATGGATATATTTATATCGAATTATTATTTTTATTCACACAAAATTTATTATTGATTCTTTCATTTCAGCCATTGATTTGTTCATTTCCTTCATCTATTATCTGACTTGGCACTTCATCTATTATTTTGCGCAGCATAACTTGAGTTATTGTTGTTGAAGTAGCTAGAAAGTTATCAGGTGCTGGCTCCTTTTCTGCAAAGAAGGATACCTTTCTTGTTAAAGAGAGAACCAGTATGAACACGCATGACTTGACAAAATAAAAATCGATTGGCCATTTGTCGCAATTTCTTTAAGCCACAACACTCACTAAGACAATATAATATTAAAAAAATGAATGTTGGAACTAACAACATCCCAAATAATGCAAGAAATTACGATGGTTAGTTGTAATAATAACAGTCCAGAATGTTGGAATGACTATAGCTGGGAATAATATCAAGAATAAGCAGATATAAATAAAAAACAGATAGCTCTTTAAAGACTATTCCAACTTTTTCATTATTGCAGCTACTGCGTAAATTAAATGCAACCCCATGTTTACAATTGAAAATATCTTTATGCTCATCAAATCATCATAGGCAAAAGAAACTATTAGCGGAATCACCCAAATGACCGAATTGTATTATAAGTCATCCATTAATGACAGCAGCACACTTTTTATGCGTCCAGATTCCCCTGAAACATTCAACAGAAAGGCAAAAAAGACTGGAAAGAATGTGTTAATAATTGCATCATATAATCCTCTTCGGATTTATACTTTTCGTTAACAATAGATACAGTCACAAGTGGAAGGAGTGTAAAGAAAATGATTTTTCACAAGATAAACTTCAATTTCACTTGCTTGCTTTGGTTAAGAGAATAATTGTTCATGTTGAATAATTGGAAAAGTTTCATCCATAGAACTTATTTTATAGAATCAATAATTGACAAAAACGAATGTATAACTCCAAAATTCAAAAAAAATAATTTGGGCATGTGATTAATAATTGATATTATTATGATACATATTCTTTTTATGAAAATATGAATCTTAAAAATATAATAAGAATGTTCAGTTGTTAGAAAAGGTGAAGTTTATAAATTATCAATGCTATTGTCAGTAAAGAAAAATTTGTAATACCATGAAAATATTAATTTAGTAAGAATGGTTGTCAGTAAAGAAAAATTTGTAATACCATGAAAATATTAATTTAGTAAGAATGGTTAGCATGCATGATGATGACAATTCCTATTTGATACTATATAAGGTATTAATGTCAGTTCCAATATAATAACATTGTCATTAATAAATTTAGAAAAAAAAAATCTTGCCTTATATAATAGATTTAATTAATAAATATATAATAATATAAAAATAAAAGTGTATAATTATTTGATTAAACCTGACGGATAATATTGGAATTAATTTATAAATTCCACCAAATTTAACAAATCTATTTTAATTCATAAACAAAACTAATAATTAGAGAGGATTTGGTTTGACTACTCCTTTAGATAGAAAGAAGTTGTTTAATATTGAAATTAATTGTTGTGCAATTGTGAAAGAGAAAACTAATTTAGGACCAACAATGATCATTTTAGGTGTTATTCCTTTAAAGAATGCACTTGTGCCTAAAAAAACAACGATAATAATATTATTATTAAAAAAAAAAAAAAAGTACATGTGTAAATTTTAATTTTAAAATTATTACCTTCTTTGAGTATCATTTTGCGAATAATTTTGTGTTTCAGTTTCAGGTGAATCAAAAGGTCTATTTTGGATACGAGTTTTAATTACATCAAGTGGTTGAGCGACACTTATAGAAGCAATAGCACCACCAATTGATGCGCAAAAAGTTTGAAAAAATGTTGCTTTAGAATAATCTTTTAATCCAAATAAATATTCTTCAACAAAAGCTGATCCACCAAACTAACATTAATATTATAAATTTGAATTAAATTAAATTGTAATATAATAATAATATTTGTTAATATTATGATAATGTATGAAATGGCTTTCTTACTAATGCAAAACTTCCTGGTGCATTACGTGCTGCTGTCCAAAGGCCACCTCTGAATACATATATATATTTATAAATCGATTATTATTATAGATTTGTTCTTTGGTCATATATAATTAATCAATTATTATATGAGCGGATGTTTATCTATAAAGTCCAAGTCCTTCATCCCAAAAAATTTTGAAAATGTTTCTGTCTTTTAATGTTTCAGGATTTGTTTGACGTTTAATTTTCATTACATCTAATGGTAAAAGTGCCACCTCTCCGATCCCAATTAAACTATCAATAATTATTTATTTTTAAAATTAAATTCATCCTACTAATTACATCGTAACATCCATTCCAAACATATTTACCTTCCAGCAGTGGCATGTATTATAGTTTTGCCACTTTTTTCACCGAATAATTTATAGAATACATCTTGATGATTGCTGTTGATATAATCTCTTACATATGGTTGACCACCATATTTATAAATTCTTTGGAGTACTTTGTATCCACCTGCATAACCTAATCCTGGAAACAATGATATGTATTTATGTAAAAGATTTGCGGAATGCTTATCCTATAATAATAATATTATTTATTCACTAGAGAATTTTGTACAAAAAATTTTACCGAAAAAAAATAAATCAGATTTTTTACTTTAAATATGGCTCGCTCTAAATTATTAGGAATTTGAGATAATGGTGCACCAGGTATAAAAACCTAATAAGCAAACTAATTAGCAAAGCAAAACAAAAATAATTTTTTTATCATTCCATCCACCATAAAAAAAAATCCAATATTTATTTACTTTTTGTTGATTAGTCATTAAACGTTTTGAAATAGTATCAACAGGATGAAATATAATTAATTCAAATACTCCTGAAGCTCCAGAACCCAATACACGAGCAAGTCCTGATTCCTTTTGTTTTACTAAATTAGCTGGTGGCGACATATTGTTATTACTATTATTATTTATAAATTTAGCAATAAAATTTTTTTAACAATAAATAGTGGAGAAAATTCATCTTTTTAAATTTTTCATCAAGATATTAATATTAATATCTGGAAAAAAAAAAAGCGGAAAATTTTCCCGAATGTGAATTAGCTAATAATAATAAATAATTTTCCTTCCGGAAAATTTTTTTTCATTTGTAATAAAGTTTTTTATTTACTCTAAAAATTTCTAAAGGAGAATTCGAATTTTTAAAGTACAATTTCCAGAGTGATAGTAATAGTAATAGTAATAGTAATAGTCCATTTTTTCGGTTCGAATTTCCTTTTTTGGATTTAATATTAAAATTAATTCACTATTAACCCGAATTATAGATAATGCTTGCAGCAGTCACATTCAAACCATAATGTTGACAGCCACATTCAATAGAATTTTCTCAGTCCTTAATGTTACTGTGGACTGCGAGATCGAGCATTACTCTTCTACTCATTTGGGTCTCTTTATTCTGTTGAGAAAGCGAAGTCACACATGAACACACATACGCTAGCATTGGTACAACTGGTACAAAGCTGGTACAAAGATAATAATTGCATCAAAAATATTACCCAAACATATCTAAAACAGTATAAATTATATCAAAAACAATACAAATACTGAATTTTATTGGTACAATGGTACAAGGACCATTTTACTATTCATTAATTTCCTTCTAGTACCTCAAATTTGATACTTTTTCGGTACAAAGCCATCTTTAAAATGTGATCTTTTTTACTTTTTTTATTTGTTCAATGTTCGTATGCATTCTCAAAATTAAAACCTCAATATCTGAAAGAATATTTTTAAAGATAATGATTTTTTTATGCGGTGAATCGAGAATATGAGTAATTTTTGATTTTAAATTTATCACAAGTTGTCAAGCAGTTTGTTGTGGACAAGTTATAAGAGCAGTCACAACCCTGCTCTTTTGAAGAGAGTGAAAGGGTGTTAATGAACAAGGCACTGAATACATATATTATAAATTACCAATTAAAATCAATTACTATATACGTATTGATTAATATAACCGCATTTTCGTTGTCAAAACATATTTTAGTCACTAAAAATTACGTATTCAAACCTATTTTTAAGTACTGAAAGTGAGTACTTTACACACAGGTACTAGTACTACTTTAATACTAATATAATAAATATAATAAATAATAATAATATGCAAGCAATTGTATCATATTTTATTACAAACATACACAATATTATTATTCATCATTTACAAGTGTTACACGGAAATTAGTTTTTTCAATATATACAAAGCTCGAAAATCAACGCATTGTAAAGAGAAAACTTTTTTTCTTTATATTATTAATGGCAATAAAAATACATGAATATGTTCTTATAAAAGGTTACTTACTGATTAGTGTTTCTTCCCCGCGCATCACTAACACTCATTGATTCATAGACAGATCATCAATTGAATTTCGTCAATTAATTTTAATTGATAGTAAAAATAGAAGAAGGTGAAGTAGTAGAGGGAGGAATAGCATGGAAATGGCTGTTATATGGTTTACATTTCTAATCCTAATCATCATCATAATAATAAATATATGTTTTTTATTCTTTACCATCAAAACCTTTACCCGATATAAATAATTCACTATTTAACGATTTTACTACTACTCTTACCATCACCAACACTCCTACTCTATTACTTTTACTATTTTAAGTGGAATCTTTAAATGTCACAGGACGTTGATCGGCCCGTATTATATTATATATAGACTAAATGATTGATTACACCAAATAAATAAATTGAAAAAATAAATTGGCAATTAATGTTAGTTAATATTTAAATTCTTTTAAAAAAATTTTTTTTCTTTGAAATGTCTAATAATAGTTTCTCATCCTTGGAAAATATTACATACTTGCTTAAAAACCTTAACATTAATAATGCTTCACCTTTAAATTATATTAATAAGCTAGTAATTGATTTTTCAAATTTGTTAAATAACTCAGATTATTATGATGTAGAAATCAAAGTTGGAGGAGTGGAAGATGTCAGAATTTTTAAAGTTCATTCTACCATTTTAAAGGCAAGATCTTTGTATTTTCGAGCAGCCTTATCCAATAATTGGATTAAAAGGTCTGATCATGGTACCATTTTATTTGAAAAAGAAAATATTTCTCCAAGAGTTTTTGAAATTCTTTTAATGTAAGTTGATTTGACTTATTAATAAAAAATAAATAAAGAATTGATTTATTAAATGAAATTTTTTTTTTTACATATTTACATTTTTAAAAGGTATATGTACAATGGAATTCTCAATATAGGTAGCCTGGATTTAAACCAAATTCTGGAACTCATTGAAGCATGTGATGAGTTAAACTTTAATGAATTAATTGATGATTTACAAAATTATTTAATCAATGAAAAAAGTGAATGGCTCCACCAAAATTTTATTTATGTTTATAAAGTTTCATCAAAACATCAATTTAGTTCACTTCAAGATTTTTGTGATAAATTGATTTGTGAAAATCCAGGTTCAATTTTAAAATCCAATGACATTGCAACAATTGAAAAACCAATGCTTGTATCAATATTGGAAAGTGATAATTTGAAATTAGATGAGATTGATATTTGGTATTATGTCATTCAATGGGGAATAAGACAAAATAAGTCATTAGAAAAAGATATTTCAAAATGGAATAAAAATGATTTCAAGAGGATGAAAAGTATATTAGAAGACATTATTTTATTAATAAGATTCAGTGAAATAACTAAAGAAAATTTCTATGATAAAATCAAACCTTATAGAAAGATTTTTGATAAAAATATATATGAAGAAATTCTTCAATATTATTTTACAGATAAATGGCAACCTAGATTTCTTCATTATAAAGGTCCAAGAACAAGAAGTAGCAAAGGAAAATTATTAAACTCAAAAATGAAATTACTGGTTTCTGGTTGGATTGATCAAAGTAATGGCTATTATAGTGAAAATGATATTCCATATGATTTTGAATTAATTCTTCAAAGCACTCAAGATGGATCTTCAAAATCAGTTTTTGAACAAAAATGTTATAACATCAAACAAACTATAGTATTTATGAAACTAAAAGAAACAGGTGAATTAGTGGGTGGCTATAACCCAGTTTATTGGAATAGAAAAGAAAAATCTTTAGATGAAGGATATTGGATTGAAACTGATAAAAGTTTTATTTTTAAAATTAATGAAAAATTATTTGGCAATTCAATATTAAGTAGGGTTGAAATACCTGAATATGCAATATATCATTATGGCCAAACTAATATTTTTGCTTCAGATAATATAGATTTTCATGAAGCTACCATAAACTTTGAAGATTTACGATTATACAACAGTATTAATAGTGAACTTTATTGTCGTTATTATTTTTCTAATGATCATTCTTATAAAAATAATTTAAATCTTGGAAATAATAATAAAAAAGTTTTTCTGTTAGAAGAATGTGAAGTATATAAGTTAGTAAAAAAAAATTAATGATTAATTTAATTTAGGATTATTTATATTTTCTTCTAAATAAATAAAATTTCCTGCAGCTAAATATTAAAAAAAATTTTTTTTTTGGTAAAAACCTAAATATATAATGATAACAGTTTCTCTCATCCTTGGAAAATATTACACTCTTAATTAGTAATCTTAGCATTAATAATATTGCTCTAGTAGGGCAAAAATGAGGGTTCTGGCACAAACGCATGGGTGTGTTATTGGAGTGATGACTGATTTATGAATGCCTCATCATTAGAGTAACAACAGATTTATGTACACACCATCATTTGAGAAAGCATAGTTTGTCATGACTCAGACCTTTTTTGGTATGCCATTTAGGGCTTGTGGGTTAAACGCATATGGCTCATCATTCAAGTGACAACAAATTTATGTATGCATCATCATTTTCGTAGGAGGTCATGTCCTACATTATAATTCGAGAGCCTCTTGAAACTCATGTAAATAAATAAACAAAGCATATGCTTTTTTAAGGCCTAAAATCCGAAGCAAAGCAGAGGATTGAAGGTCATTTCCGTGCATATAAACATACTTTGCAAATAACATGAGCTATTTTGAAGCAAGTATATCCAAGTACATATAACAAAATCTAACCAAAAATTGAACCCACTGAAAAAAATATGGTACCATTGATGCAAGAAAGCGCAGAATTTTGGTACACATTCCTCAAGAGGTAGGTCGAATTTTGGTACCCATAGCTCAAGAGATAAGTCGAATTTTGGTGTTTATTGCTCAAGAAGAATATTCTAACAGACCTTTGGATTACAAAAGACAAGAATATCTTTACCAGAACATTTGTGAAAGATGAATACAAAAATATTACTTGTCCAAAGCCATTCTATATTGGCAACAAATAAAATATTTAAAATAAATTCACCTTCATTACTTTATCACACTTTTTAATTTGTCCCCTTGCTGTCATTAAGTTTAATAAGCTTAATCTTTTGACAAATATTATTAGCTTTTCCCACTTTAAAGTAAAAAAGTACTAAAATAATTCATATATCATCATAAAAAGGATATAAGTATATTAAAAGAGCAAATAAAAAAATAAAAAAAAAAATATGGTAAACACAATAAATGAACTCTGGGAGAGAAATAAACAACTATTAAAAGAAGTAGTAAAATTAAAAGCACCCTTACAATTTAAACAGTTGAATGATGAAGAAATTAGACAATGAATAGCCACTGTTTTAAGTGAAAGCCATTACACTAACAATCTGATGTAGATGTGGTTGGTGAAATTATGAAAGTTTATTGCAACCAAGAAAAGTGGTCTAATTTTTGTAAATGATATCCTACTGAACCAGCTTGCAGGAATTTAGTTCTCAATACTTATCAATATTATCCTTATTATAAGCAATCAGGGGTTCATTGACAGGTAAGAAATAAGGCTAAAAGAGATATCTTTATCAACCTCATCAAATTAAACTCAGAAGAAAGCAAAGAATTATTTTGAAAGTGATCAAAAGAAGGTAAGATAGAAGATAATTTGACTCTAAAAGGAATCTTAGAAAATGGATATGAAGGATGAAATTCAATCAAATGAAGTTGTTATGACTATTATGACCTTAAAAATCTTTCTCTTGATGAATTAATTGGTAGTTGAAATGAGTTAACTTTTAAAACTAACAGGTCAATTGTTGGTATTTGCACCTATTAAAATATTTCCTGGATGAAAATCTCTGTGAATAAAGTCTTCATAGTGAATATGATGCAAATTTTGAACTATTGTAGCATCCATTCACTTATTTTTTGGTAAAAATCAAAATAACCAAACTTTCAAATAATCATCATTGAATACAATTTTATTTTGTTTAAAAAACAAATAATCAATAAATGTTTTCATCCATAATAACACTTAAAAATGCTTACTTTTATTGTGAAATTTTTTATAGACCATCTATTGGACTCTTTCTTGGTTTCTTGCTTCACTATAAAACTTACAAAAATCAACTCTAAATTGTAAATCAAAAAATGGATCAATTAATCAATAAAATAGCACCAAAAAAATGGCAATTTAAAAATAATCATACATACTTATTAGTGATAAAAAATATTCAAAAGGATTTCAAAAAGTTATCTGACAAAAAGATTGAGTTTAATCCCGATTTTCATTTATTGAAATGGCCATTGAAATTCACTTTTTACTTGAAGAAAGAAAATGAATTGTTATTTCTACAATAAAAAACTTCTGCCAACAAAAAACAAATCATAGGAGAAAAACATTAGAAGCAATTCAGAAGTGGCTTGAGAAAGAAAGAAAAATACTTGCTTGTCAAAACATGTTTTTCAAGCTGAGAAAACAATTCAATTATTGTACTTTCCTTTCTAACCAATTAGTAAAAAATTTATGCCATTTTAGGCAACTACAAATTGTAGTCATAAAGATTTTTGTAGAAGTGAAAAATTATTCCATTCAATATGGTGTATATTTTGGAACTTTATATTTTTTAACAAAATCTTGAAAAATAATATTATAAACCAAAGTGTTGGTGGTCATCATATTTTTGAATATAGTTAGTTTTTTCCAAACTTCAATTAGTGATGTATCATAAGTTCATGTTCATGGTGAATTTTGATAATACAAATATCATTTTCTATTGTTGAAACAAATAGTGAATGCTTTTTGTTTATAAATAAGTAATGATTAATAACCAGAACCTCTGTTTTTTAAAATGATTCAATGATCAAAAGCTTATTGGCAGTTTTTTTTCTTGGGGGGGGGGTATTTACTTTACCAACATATTACTATCATTTTATCAAAAGTTCACTTTACAACTATTCATTTTATCAACTGTTCATTTCACTTAAAGTTCATTTCATATCATGGATTAAAGTGTCAATGAGTTTAGGTGAAGATTATTAATGATATTAAAGGATTTGTTAATCGTAACCTAGAAAGGGGATTGTTCCAGATATCAAACATTGACAATGATTGTAAAGAGCAATATTCTATCTCCATTCATAACAGAATCCTTAATCAAAAAGTCAGATCCATTTAGAGTTTTTGTTAAATCTTCAGGAATAATAAGATTCGGGTTCTGTAGGAAGATCAGAACTCCAAATTTGAGTAATTAATTGGCATAGTGCATCATGAGATGAAAGGTATGTGTGAATTATGTGAGAACTATTTATTAGTAGATACAGTTAGAATAACTTGTACAGGCAATTCACTGGTTTCTCTTTCAAAGTATTAATAGTCACTGTAACATTAACTCAGCTTGTCTCTGCAGCATGATTATGATCAGAAACACTGGGAGATGATTTTCTCCTTCAACTAATTTAATTACTGCTTGGCAATTACACTGTAGTGCAACACATTTCATGCCCATTCAATGCAAATAGGAAACACTTCATTATCAGAAAACTGCCACCAATAACAAGAGAATGGTCCATAATGTAATTCACTTACTAAAGCACTTTTATTTAAAAGAGTAACAGGAATATAGCAAATTTTTGACATTAGGTAATGAATTTAATATTGGTTCTTTTGAGATTTTAAATTTATCTTAAATTTTATATTTTGTCTTATTAATTTTCTGCCAATTATAAAAAGGATCAGCAATTAACATATTGAAAATATCAATACACTTCTAATTCAAACTTCATTTTGAATCTCTTTACATTCCCACGCAGAAACTGAATTTGGAAGCCAAATCCAATCTTGAATTTGTGGTATAATAATGCCAATAACTGATTCAGATAGCCTTAATCTATTGATAACACCTGTTTGAAGTTCATACCATATTATTCAGCATATTTAAAAATGCTTACCACAAAAATATAAAGAAGTTCAAAGATGCCAAAAAATCCACTACATCAATGAATTTAAGTGGTAGTGTTCAGGGTTGGCAAATGTGCGGTCCATAGATGGTCTATTGGTGGTCCATTGGGTCCATTAGTGTAACACTTTAACCATATTTAGTATTTTATTAATGGCAATGGACCAGTCCAAAATCCATCTGTTCTCAATGGACCAGTCAATTTGCCAACCCTGGTAGTGTTACAGATTTGATATGTGAAACTTTTATACATGCTTATTTATAAGACATAGCTTACTAAGCATTAACTGATCACCTAACAAATATTTCCATGTAAATTTTACATTTTAAAATAACTAATGAATGACTGATAGAGTGCAGTAAATAAATTACCAATGCTTTGAATTATGAACATGTACACAACAGCTTTGATTCTTCTACACCATATTCATGCCATTTTCTTTTATCTGCCTCCTGTTAAAATATGACAGATGTCTTTTAATATTAATCTATATACCATCATTTATATTGGTATATTACTTACCTTTCTTCATGACATGATCCAAATCAGAAAATTTAGTTTCACCCATATTGTCAATATAATCAACAGGTTCACTTTTTTGAGTTCCCTTGTAGAACATTCTCTCCTTCCTAAAAGAAATCACAAAAGATAATACATTTATAATCAGAAGATACATATTTCAACCACATGACTGATCATACTTACTCTTCCTGTTCTTCCATTCTTTTCTTCAATAAATTTTTATGTTTCTGACCCATTTCATTAATATATTCATTATGTTCTAATGTGCACCACCTATGGGATATATATCAATATTTATTTATTATAAAATTAGAGTGATGACAAATGGCAATAACCACCACCATCATTCTTATGACCAGCAATATCTTCTTAGACTTTTTCTTGTTTTCTCTTTTTGGTGACTGATTTCAACAGTTTTTTATTTTTTTTAAAAAAATAAAAAATAAAAAGTAAACAAAAATGTAAAACATATCATTATTATTGGCACTTGCTGTTGTACAAAGATTTTGTGTTATAAAATTATTTCCTGCAAGATCTCATACAGTCACTGCACAGGTGATTTTTAATTGATTGATTGATATATATTTTATTTTAAAAAAAAAGAAGAAAAAGAAATCCTTTCAACAATATGTACGTTATTAATGAATAAGCTTAAAAAAAATTAAAAGGGTGGTATTAATGCTTGCTCTAGGTAATATGACTGAGGATGATTGGAGATGGCATATGTATGATATGGTAAAGGGTAGTGATTGGTTAGGTGATCAAGATGCAATACATTACATGTGCCGTGAAGCACCTAGGACAGTGATTGAACTTGAACATTATAGTGTTCCTTTTTCAAGAACTGAAGAAGGCAAGATTTATCAAAGAGCTTTTGGTGGTCAAAGCTTACACTTTGGAGAAGGTATACATATACATAATATAAATATACAGTTTTTTTTATTGATGTGAATTGTTTTTTTTCTTCCTTGGAAAAACAACCTATTTTTTGACAGAGTCCAAGATAACAAAATGCAGTTTTCCTAAAAAGATGTGTTAATAATTAACCAGAGGTGCTATTTTTTGTTTGTATCGATATACACTACCTGGACAAAAGTATAGGGACACCTGCAGATCATCACAAATAATTGAATAAAGTGACATGACAAAAACTA